>JALGBA010000344.1:1535000-1650000 GCA_023970755.1 Azemiops feae | reverse complement strand
AGAATATGAATATGAATATATATACATATATATATTTGTCCTTTATAACACTAAATATACATATATATAAAATTATATATATATATATATATATATATAATTTAATTAAAATGCTTGCATCACCCCCTTCTGTTACTTCTTCCCAGCCAGCTTCCTCTGCACCGCGTCGCTCTTTATGCATTACAATTAAGCCGCGATGGCGACAGGAGAGATTAAGGAAAGGGAGGAAGGGCCAAATGCATCCCAATCAGATTTTGCCCCATGCTAATGTACAATAAGCTTTTAATGACTCATATTCTTGAGCTCGTCGGAGGAAGAGAACGCTGTAACCTTTAGCTACCTTGCAGATCTTCCTGGATAGGGCTTCTGGAGTCTGGCACTTGCTGGGAAATTAACATCTCCAGATGTTCCAGGTGATATCCTGGCTCCAGTTTTGGCTCCTTGACAAATTGCATACCGGCTGTCGCCAATGTTGCATGGATGTCTCTCTCGTAGACAAAGCTGGGGGAAGGGTGCACCCCAAAATGTGTTGTGGAGGGCTGGGCTGGACCAGGGGACACCCCTTCTGGGAGATCCTTTGCCGGGAACAACATAGAAGCCAAAGCGAAGCTGAAAAGTCCCCCAGTGGCCTCTCTGCCTCCAGAGAGAGGGAAGCAATTTAATTAACCATGAAGATTATGCAGCCTTCCTTTCCAATGTCAGCTACTGGGTCAAATCCAGGCCCTGCTTTATCATCTCTGTTGTCTAGGAATAAGTAAGCAACCATCTGCTGCTCCGGGGCCTGGGATTGAGAAAATATTCATTACTATATCTGGGTTTCCCATGCACTGGGGGATTCTGGGAGTTGAAGTCCGCGTATCTTCAGCCGCCCAGTTTGGAGAAACACTGCTTTGATGTTTCAGGGTTAGGGTCTTTTCTTAGGAAAGGACTTTATCCTTGGAAGAGGAAAGAGAGGAAAGGTGAGGGTCTCTGACCCCCCAAAATCTTCCCGGGAATCTGGGGCTCTTGCTAACGGGGGCTTCGCTCTTCCAGGACCCCAACTGGTACAAAGCGAAGAACAAAGTGGGCCGTGAGGGCATCATCCCAGCCAACTACGTTCAGAAACGCGAAGGGGTGAAATCTGGAATCAAGCTTAGCCTGATGCCGTAAGTAGACATCTGACCCGGGCATTTTTCACCACCACCCCCCGGGCCACATCTGGCCCTGTCCTGCCCACATGAGGTCCGTCGGAAATTAGAAATCCAGTGTAAATAACGCCATTGCTTTTCTGTTGAAGGAGACTTTATATTGTGTTTTTTTTTTGGCTTACCCCTGGCATAGATAGAAAACTGTTTTGCCAGGGGTTTTTTTGTTAAGGAGGGGTGCATTGTGGAACCTCTGTGAAGAAATAGGTTTCTAGTTCTCATTGAGGCCAGCGTCGGTACGTTCTGACTGTCCTCGTGGTCTCTTTTCCCCCCCTCCTCAGCTGGTTTCACGGGAAGATCACGCGTGAGCAAGCTGAGCGGCTGCTGTACCCTCCGGAGACGGGCCTGTTCCTGGTGCGAGAGAGCACCAACTACCCGGGCGATTATACCCTCTGCGTCAGCTGCGAAGGCAAAGTGGAGCATTACCGCATCATCTACTCCTCCAGCAAGCTGAGCATTGACGAAGAGGTCTACTTTGAGAACCTCATGCAACTCGTGGAGGTGAGGCTGAGGCCAGGTTGGCAGGGAGAAGCGGGCTGAGGGACCCCCCACCTCTGGGCCTCTCAGAACAAGAGAGTCGGAAGGGACCTTGGAGGTCTTCTAGTCCAGCCCCATGCTCAGGCAGGAGAGACTCTATACCAAGGGTCTTCAAACTTGGCCCTTTTATGACGTGTGGACTTCAACTCCCAGAATTCCTCAGCCAGCCATGCTGGCTGGCTGAGGAATTCTGGGAGCTGAAGTCCACACGTCATAAAAGGGCCAAGTTTGAAGACCCCCTGCTCTATACCATTTCAGGCAAATGGGCTGGCCGATCTCTTCTTAAAAACCTCCAGTGTTGGAGCATTCACAACTTCCAGTGGCAAGTCGTTCCACTGGTTAATTGTTCTAAACGGTCGGGAAATTCCTCCTTAGTTCTGGGTTGCTTCTCCCCTTGGTTACTTTCCATCCGTTGCTCCTCGTCTTGCCTTCAGGGGCTTTGGAGAACAGGGGGACCCCTCTCCTCTTTGTGGCAGCCCCTGAAATGTGGGAAGGTATCGTGTCATCCCTCAGTTAGAAAAAAAAAGTAATACACCAGCTTCCGAATCCCGCCAGTCCACCTGAACTTGGTGGCCTCACCCCACCCAGTGCGGTCACAGGCTGCGCAGTTCAAGCATGCTCAGAGTTTCCTGCCTCTCGCATCACTATGAGAGACAGGAAGACGCTTCTGAGCGATACCCAAAAATGCCTCCTTGCAAAACCCGCCATGTGGAGCTGCAGCTCGGCTGCCAATTCTGCACCCGGCAGCTCAGCTCAGCTCGGGCAGCGCCTGGCGGAAGCATCTCCCAGCAGTGAGAGACAGACATGCCGTTCCCCTGAGGATAAGGCTTGTAGAACCGTGGGCGAGTAAGTTCCCCATTCCTTTCTTCTTCTCTGGCCTCCAGGCCAGAGCGACCACGGGGAGCCGGGCTAGGCGTCTCACACTGCCCCCTGGTGGGCTGCAGCGTCATCGGGACTTTAGCTGCGGCGTCCTTGCGACTGGGCAAGCTGCGAGATGCACGGGAGCATCCTTCTCGTCTCACTTTCTGGAAGATTAATTCTTTTGGGTTTCAGGACACGAATTGGCACCTTTGGAGGGAGCAGAGATGCTGGAAGCAGTTTCTTTTCTTTTTTAATTTTTATTCACTCGTAAGATAAAACACGAAAATACAAAAGCAAATCATAGAGGGGGAAAGGGAAAAAGAGAAGCGTGGAAAGGCTGGGGGGGGGGAGAAAAAAAAGGCGTTGATTTGTCGATATAGAAATGGCTAGTTTAGAGGTCCCCGACCTTTGGGGCACCAGGGACCGGTTCCGTGGAGAGAGATTTTTCCGCGGACCAGAGTGTGTGTGGTTTTGTGTGCTTCCTGCGGATGGGGCTTGGCTTGTTTGTGTGGACCGGTTGCTGGCATGCCGTGGCCCGGTACTGGTCCACGGATCAGGGGTTGGGGACCCCTGGGCTAGTTCATACTACTATAGAAATGTAAAAAGTTGAGGTTCGTTGTTCATGCCTTATTTTACTGCAACAGAGGGAGTTGGAATCCGTGCCGGAAGCCGTTTCCTCCTGAATTGAATGTGTGGATGTGTTTGTGTGCGTGCATGAGTGCGTGTGTGCGTTCTCTGCGTGTGTCCTTTTTAAGGGGTCACTACAGTCCTGGCATTGATAGCATTTGCACGTCTTCTACATATTGCTTATTTATTGGCGTATAACATCCACACATGCAGCCCGGTCTCTGAGAGTGGGTCGGCTTAGTCCAGGGGTAGACAACCTTGGCTCTTTTATGACTCGTGGACTTCAACTCCCAGAATTCCTGAGCCAGCCATGCTGAGGGGAAGGGAGAGGTTTCCAAGCTGAGCCATGCTGGCTCAGGAATTCTGGGAGTTGAAGTCCACGAGTCATAAAAGAGCCCAGGTTGCCTACCCCTGGCATGAGGATCAAAGGACGGCTGCGCTTGAAACCCGCCGGTCCCAAGTCGTCAGTGGGGAGACCCAACGCTCAGCGAAGTGGGTCTTCAACAGAGGGGTCCATCAACGTTCCCTTCTTTGGCAGCACTACACCTCGGACGCTGACGGGCTCTGCACTCGACTGATGAAGCCGAAGGTCATGGAGGGCACCGTGGCGGCGCAAGACGAATTCTCACGGAGTAAGTGCCACGCAGAAGTTGAATAGCTGCTCGGCTGACATCGGCTCCTTATCCTTCCTTCTGCTTCTTTTTCTTTTCCTCCTCCTCCTTTTCTCCTTCTTTTTTTAATAGTTTTTTTAATAGTTCCTCCTTCTCTTTATTTCTTTTTCTTCTCCTCCTCCTCCTTCTTCCTCTTCCCTATTCTACCTCTTCTTCTCCTCCTCTTCCTTCCTTCCTTCTGCTCCTCACCCTTTCTTCTCCTCCTCCTCCTTCTCTCCTTTCCTCCTCTTCCCTCCTCCTTTCTCCTCCTCCCCCTTTCTTCTCCTTCCCCCTCCTCCTCTTCATCATCTGCTTCTCCTTCCAGGCGGATGGTCCCTCAACATGAAAGACCTGAAGTTGCTACAGATCATCGGGAAAGGAGAGTTTGGAGGTGAGTCAGACCCAGAAGGCGTCCCCTCGGTTTCTCTCGGCGAGACTTCAGATTTGAAGGGCCTCTTAACTGCTGGATGTGGTTTTGGGTAATGGAGGAAAAGGTTTGGGAAGCCCTGCCTTAAATTCTACCCCTTGTGCTAGAAGTGTCAGATTAATGGCGCAAAGGGAGGGCTGCTCGCTTGGGCCTGAACTTTATCGCAGTCCTTTGGTTTAAATTTGGGCCTAAACTTTTCAAACTAGGATGTTGTTGGAGCGGATGCTTTTCCTGCTCCAGAAAGAAGATCTTGCCTTGATCTGTGGTGACCCACCGGATCCCATCCCCTTCCTTCAGACGTCCGCTCTCTTTTGCAGATGTGATGCTGGGCGATTACCATGGAAACAAGGTTGCGGTGAAGTGCATCAAGAATGACGCAACCGCACAAGCCTTCTTAGCTGAAGCTTCGGTGATGACGTGAGTCCCTGCCTTCTTGAGCAGGGGAACTTAATCTGGATTAACATCTGGTTGCAGAGGAAGATGGCAGAGAACAAAGACCTATCTGGTGTTCAGGCATCGTTAATCCAGCTTCTCGCAAAAGCCTTGGCTTAGGAAGCAGTGGAGAATATATTTACCTGCTCCTGAGTTGTCATTCAGGAGGAGACAAGCTCAAGAGTCCATAGAAGAGACTTTAGGAGCACCACCCCAAAAGTCCTGCTTCTTCTAGATTCCCACATAAACTAGAACCCAAGGAAGTTTTTGTGAACTGCTCTTGTACTCCAGGGGAAGTTAGGAGAAACAACCCTCAAAACATTTGGGGACACCAACTCTTTAAGGCAGGGGTCTCCAACCTTGGCCACTTTAAGACTTGTGGACTTCAACTCCCAGAATTCCTCAGCCAGCTAAGCTGGCTGAGGAATTCTGGGAGTTGAAGTCCACAAGTCTTAAAAGTGGCCAAGGTTGGGGACCTCTGCTTTAAGGCATGTCAAGCAAGATTGAGGTGGGACTCCATAGCCACGTAGTTCGAAAGTAGGCTCTTCTTTTGAGGCCAGGGGCAGGCGTGGTGTCCCTTGCATGAAGCCCTTTACTTACAATGGAAAACTCTTTGATCTTCTCCCCATCTGGTCCATCTCATTGCAGGCAGCTCCGGCATAGCAATTTGGTCCAGATGTTGGGGGTGATCGTGGAGGAAAAAGGGGGCCTCTACATTGTCACAGAATTTATGGCGAAGGTAAGAACTTGCTGTCCTTTCCAAGGGAAGGGTGGTCTGGAAGCTGGATGGCGATGAAGAACATAGCAATGGCAGAATTGCCTACAACAAGGAGGACGCCTCCTTAAGCTTGGCTTCTACTTTCTGATGATCTTTTGCTGGTTCATTGATTATGGGGCATCAAGTCATTGTTGACTCTTAGTCCCCTCATAGAAAGTTTTTTTCTCCAGGACATTTTTGACTTAATCTGGTCCTTCAGGTCTTCTAATGGTGCACCTCCTCACCGTTCATCTTGCTGCTGGTCATCCTCTTCCTTTTCCTTCCATCTTTTCCAGCATCATTCCTTTTCAAGGGAGCTGGGTCTTTATGTTGATTCATCTTCAGCCTTTAAGGTCTTTGGAACCAAATCCTTTGGAGAAGAAAAGATTGATCAGCATCTTCTTCTACTCTTGTCGGTTTCCCAGCACTGGAGCAGAAGTTGGAGTTATTTCTGCTTCCCTTTCCACATATAGTGTTGCAACCAGAATTCTTTTATTTCTTGTAACACTTCCAAGCAACCCTTAGGGTTAACAATTTTCCTTCTTTTCATCTTTCCTTCCTCCCTCCCTCCCTTCTCTTCCTCCATCTTCCTTTCTTCCCTTCCTTTCTCCCTTCCATTATCTCCTTTCTTCTTCCTTTCCTTTGTCTCTCTCCTTCCTTCCTTCTCTTCCTCCATCTTCTTTTCTTCCCTCCTTTTCTTTCTCCCTTCCATTATCTCCTTCCTTTCCTATGTCTCTCTCTCCTTCCTTCCTTCCTTCCTTCCTTCCTTCCTTCCTTCCTTCCTTCCTTCCTTCCTTCCTTCCTTCCTTCCTTCCTTCCTTCCTCTCCCCCTTCCCTCCCTCCCTCCCTCCCTCCCTTCCCCAGTCATCTTGAACTGGCCCATGTCCACAGTTAAATGCTATTTACTGCTGGAATAAGCTGCAGTTTTGAAAACCTATTTGTTTTTTCTTTGCTTCCCTGGATGGGTGTGCAATCTATGTGCGTGTGTGTTCTTGCTTCCTATACCAAGAGGAGAGTGCCATCTACTGGGGAGTGCCACTAACTGCACTCCTGTTCAACCACTCCTTTTTACAAATTTTGCCCATATCACTTTTTTTCCATATCACTTTCTAGATTCTAGAAGATTAATTCCTTTGGGTTTCAGACTGGCTGCCTTGTCACTTCTTGCAATCTGAATCCTTTCTCTCAAATCTTCCGGCAGGGAAGTCTAGTCGATTACCTGCGCTCCCGGGGAAGGTCTGTGCTGGGAGGCGAGTGTTTGCTGAAATTTTCCTTGTAAGTATATCCTTCCGTTGTCTTTTCATGAAGAAAATGCTTGGGTGTGTGTGTGGGGGGGGGGGCTGTGTCTAGAAAAAAAGGATTGTTGAAGCTCATGACGGAAGGGGGGCGGTTTCCTGGGGGCGTGGTGGCGGCGTCCCCCCCCCCCCCGTTTTTCTCGAACCTAACTCCTTGCTTGCTCTTTCCCCGTAGAGATGTCTGCGAAGCCATGGCGTACTTGGAAGCCAACAATTTCGTCCACCGGGATTTGGCAGCGAGGAACGTGTTGGTCTCTGAGGACAACATTGCCAAAGTCAGTGACTTTGGACTGACAAAGGAAGCTTCGTCCACCCAGGACACCGGCAAGCTCCCGGTGAAATGGACAGCACCAGAAGCACTTAGAGAAAAGGTGAGTGGGGACCTGGGAATGGGTGATGACTAACCCACGGCCGAGCCAGGTAGGACGTGATAAGGTCCACGAGGACACCGTGTTTGGTTCTTCCTTCTAAAGTTGAAGTCCTTTTCCTCCTGCAGCTTGGCCAGGTTCAGTGTCTTAAGGCTGCAGAGTCCCAGGTTGGATGTATCCATCTCATATAGGCCACCCTGTAGCAAAGGTAGAGTCCTTTCCCACAGGACAGGTAATGGGGCTGGATGCCCAAGTGCTAGTGAGTTTGGTTGGTGGCTTTAAGCCCAAGCAAACATCAAGCCCAAGCTTTAAGCCCAAGCAAAGATGATCAGGGATCTGGGGTCTAAATCGTATGATGTACTGCTAAGGGAACTAGGATTAGGGGAGACATGATAGCTGTCTTCCAATACTTGAAGGGCTGTCACAGGGAAGATGGATGGGCTTATTCTCCGAAGCATTTGAGGGTAGGACAAGAAGCGATGGGTGGAAGCGCCTCCGAAGGAGATCCAATCTGGAACTTAAGGAGGAATTTCCTGGCAGTGAGAATGATTAACCAATGGAGCAGCCTTCCTCCCATCACTGGAGGTTTTCAAGAAGAGATTGGACGACCACTTGTCCAGGATGGTATAAGAACTTCTGCCTTAGGCAGGGGGCTGAACTAGAAGACCCCCAAGGTCCCTTCCAGCCCTAGGATCCTATGATTTGATAATCTGTTCTCTACAAAGGAGGCTAAAAGCTGAACAGTGCCTCTTAACTCTGGTGGTGGAACATCTGACCAGCTTGATCCAGGTCTTTTGACAACGTCTATTTGTGTGTGTCTTCTTTTAACCTTGGCAGAAATTTTCAACCAAATCAGATGTATGGAGTTTTGGAATTCTTCTCTGGGAAATCTATTCCTTTGGGCGAGTGCCTTATCCGAGAATTGTAAGTGAAAGGCTGGGGGGTCCCACAGTTTTTTTGCCCCCGACCACGAGCTTATCTGGTAGTTCCCGTGCAAAAGACATCAGTCTCGGGAGATTCCTGCATTATAGGCAGAAAACAATGAAGTAGTCAGCTTGAACCTTGCATGTCTGGGTCGACGCTGTCCTTAAAAGCATTGCTTTCCCCCCCCCTCCCCTGCAGCCTCTGAAGGACGTGGTCCCTCGTGTGGAAAAGGGGTACAAGATGGACTCTCCAGATGGTTGCCCCCAGATTGTCTACGAGGTGATGAAAAAATGCTGGACTTTGGATCCCGTCCACCGGCCGTCCTTCCACCAATTACGGGAACAGCTAGAGCATATCAAAGCCAACGAGCTCTACCTGTGAAGCCGACTGGAGGGCGGGGCTTCTCTTTGGACACACCCTCCCTGCCTTCTCCCCCCTGGGCACAGACCTCAGGGGTGAGGCTGGGTGAAGAAACCTCCCCCCACACACCCGAGCGAAGCAGGTTGTTTGTTTTTTCCAGGAATCCAAATTTCTCCACTGTACTTAGAGAGACGTACGGACGTTGGACCTCTCCCCAGAGGCCCGATGGGTAGCTGGGGAGCCTGGCTCCCTTCTCCCAAGTCTCTTTCTCAGCTGAATCACCCGAAGATGCCCATGTGGGAACGAACATGGAGACGCTCACTTCCCCCTTCCTGTCCTTTAAAAAAAATCCGTTTCACCGCAAAGGGTCAATCATACCATATTTTAGTTGCATGTTCTTCGACGTTTTTGAGTCCTTCTTTCTTCTCGTGGATTCCACCTCCCCTTTTCCTTTAATTCATCCCCACCTCCCTCCTTCCCCCCCCCGCACCTTTTTCAGCCTCCCTCTGGAACCAAACATGGACATGTTCTCGTTTTCGGACCATGCCAAAAAAAACCAAAAAAAAAACAAATCAACAAACAGTGGTAGGACAGCTATTAAAGGCGCAACTTTTCTTGGGGAAAGAGAGTGACTTTCTTAACTTTCTCAAAAAGACCCCCGAGTGCTGGAATTCACGATCCAGTGTCCTTTTCCTTTAAAAAAAAAAAAGAAAGTTAATTGGGTTTTGTTCCTTTTCCCCCCCTTTTTTAATTTTCAGGGTTTTTCTTTTAAAGAAAAAACTATTACAATTTCAAACTGCACCAGAAACCCGCTCTTTGGCTGGGTTTTAAACTCAAGTTACGAGTCTTATTTTTTTCATGTAATGAATAAAATGGGGTTTTTTTAAAAAAAAAAAAAAAAGAAGAAGAAGAAGAAACATCTGCGTGCAACGGGGAACCCTGCCTTTACCTGAATCAGGTCCCGACCAAACCAAGGTGGAGTTTTGTTCTCCGGAAACGCAGAGCAACCCAGGAAATGGGGTTTGGATGGGTTTTCTTTAGTTCTTGCTTCAAACAGTGATTGCATGCTGCCTCCAGAATCCCTCCCCAGTCATGTCTTTATGCTCATATTATGCTGCCAACTGTGAGATTAAGCTGCATTAAAAGAAAAGAGAGAGAGAAAAAAAACCACACAACACTCCATAATGAAGATGTAACTTCGTTGTCTCGGCTCTCGATTTTATTTATTTGTGTTTGGGCTGGGTTTGTGAAAAGTACCGGGGCTTTTTTTACGAGAAGTCCTCGACTTAACAAGAGTTCATTTAGTGACCGAAGTTACAGCGGCACTAGAAAAGTGACTTACGACCGCTTTTCACACTTAACAACCGTTGCAGACTTCCCCGTGGTCAAAATTCAGCCGCTTGGCAACTGACTCATACTTATGACGGTCACCGTGTCCCGGGGTCACGTGATCCACTTTTGCAACCTGACAAAGTCAATGGGGGCGGGGAATACAGGTTCGCTTAACGACCGTGTTACGTAACAACTGCAGGGATTCACTTAACCGCTGTGGCAAGAAAAGTCATAGAATGGGGCAAAACTCACAACTGCCTCGCTTAGCAGCAGAAAATTTGGACTCAATCACGGTCATAAGTTGAGGACCACCTATAGTTTTGATTTTATTTGAGCCACAGCTTAGGTACGTGTGGAAATGGGAGGGATGAAATACGGTCCTAAGGAAGGCTGTTGTGTATTTCCGTGGGTCATCCTCCCGTGGGATTCATTTTCTATTCATCAAACCGTCTCGACCCTCCTCTTCATCCCGTTTCAGCAAAGTCTTGGCAGTTAGAACAGGAGCTCCTGTAAAGTTTGTCAATCTGGAATAAAATGAAATGATCCTTGTGACCTAACAAAGCTTTTTAATAAAAAAAATCTGCTAGTTGGGGGGGGGGGGAAAGGGGGCGATCCATCTTCTCATTAACCGGACAAAGTTCACTGCCTGTAATTCATCTTCGTGCCACTAGATGGCTCTCTGCCCCCAGATTGCTACTAGACCCCCTATTTTCATTCTGGATCCTTGGTTTTTTTAAACAGGAATTTTTATTTAGACCAATTGTTAGATTTGGTATAAGAATTTGGGAAAGATTTTATAAAAGTAAACACTTCTATGTCTTGCAAAAGACTGCAAACCCACGTCCAGCCATCTCCAGATACAAAGGGTCAAGCCTCAGATATTGGGGGGGGGGGAGGTTAATATTGCTGTCTTCAAGTAGATAAGATCGACATTTAAACTTTTCAAAAAACTTGTAACAAAGGTAAAATAAAAGAGGAATACACGTTTCTTAAGCACTTTAGATACCTGGGGTATAAATGGGGTGTATTCATTTGCCTTGGCCAGCCTACGCATCAGCATTTGGAATGCCATGGGTTCAAAAAAGCGCTTTTGAGTTGATTGAATGGTCATCCTTGATATTTTATATTTAGCTTGGTTTAGCTGAGCAATAAAGCTCCACTTTTCCCAAGGATAATGTGGAAGGAAAATGTAGGAGGACCTCCAGCGTCTTCGTAAATACTTGCATGGAATAGCTAAGGGTCTCTGTGAGGAGGGTTAAAAAAAATAAATCAAGATGGCGGTTGCAGTTACGCATTGGCGGTCCAATCTTGTCAACACTTCAACGTAGATCAAACTAGGAAACTAAAGTTATAAAGCTACTACTATTTTTATTCTCAAGTGTCTGTAACAAGAACTTGCAAGACTGAACACGGTCGCCCCCTCCCCTTTTATCTTCAAGGAAACTAGAGAGGGTTTCTTGAGGGATTTCTCAAAATTCCATTTCTGGAACCGGACTCAAATTTCTTTTATCTAACTTATCGCGGTTTTGTCTCTTCCTCCTGTTCTTTAAGGTTATCCTTACAGCCTACGACACATCATGCCTTCAGAAGCCGTGGGCGCTCCATCACTGGAGATTTTTAAGAAGAGACTAGACGGTCACTTGCCTGAAATGGTATAGGTTCTCCTGCTTGAGCAGGGGGCTGGACTAGAAGACCTCCAAAGTCCCTTCCAGATTCTACTCTACTCTACTCTACTCTACTCTACTCTACTCTACTCTACTCTACTCTATTCTATTCTATTCTATTCTATTCTATTCTATTCTATTCTTTTATTTTATACCAGTATGGAAGTTTTGCACACATACAAAGGGCTTTAATCAAACAATGGTGATGGTCATCTTAGGAAGAGGGATTGAGCTCTCTCTCCCATCTCAAAACAGCTCCTTTTAAAGGATCTCAAGTATCATTTTACGAGACAAATCACCTGCCAGGAGCTTTGCTTATCAAAACAGATCACAAATCAGCCTTCCATCTCCTGCCCCTCAGGGAAAAAAAAAGAAATTAATAGTCTGCAATACGGACATTTTTATTAACTCCCCAGGAACTGAGCTCAGCATGAGGGAGCTGCCCTTATTTATTTATTAGTACTAATATTTTATGCACTGTCATTAGCCAGCGCATACTTTACCACTGTTTGTCCCCAACGGCTGAGGTAGATCATAATCGGGCAAAGCCACAGAACTAAATCAACTTTTGTTCCCCATAGTGTGTATTTATTAAAAAAAAAAAAAAGAAGAAGAAAAGAAAGGGGGAGAGAAGTTCAGACTTTCTCTCTTGATGTTCGGTAAAATGAAACGACAATTTTGCCGCAAATTAACAGCTCCCCCAGACTGGAACCTTCCTCGGGGAGTTGACAAAGAGGCTACGGGTGAAATCTTTGCTCCTTGCAATTATATACAGCAATGGGAAAGAGGGAAAACCCGACTGCACAGCAAATACCTGGGATAGGAGATGTACTGGATACCCTCCAGGTGACCAGCATAGATAGTCCTTGAGTTACGACCACAGTTGAGCCTAAACTGTCTGTTGCTAAGTGAGACATTTGTGAGGTGAATTTTGCCCTGTTTTACATCCCTACTTGCCATAGTTGTTAAGCAAATTTTTCCAGTTGTTAAGTTAGTAACATGATTGTTAAGTGAATCTGGCTTCCCCATTGACTTGGCTTGTCAGAAGATTGTGGGACACTTCAAGACAAGTTCAAGATGCCTGGACTTCAACTCCCAGAATTCCCCAGCCAGCATGGTTGACTGGGGATTTCTGGGAGTTGAAGTCCACCCATCCTAAAGTTCAATAGCATGCTGGTTGTGGAATTAGGGGAGCTAAAGCTCAATTGTCATGGTTCTGATGGATGAAACTCTTCAAAGAACTTCAAGACATTGTTTACCTTAAAGAATCTTTATTCGAGAAGCATAGCATCGGCACGTACATAGCCAAAGCCAAAATCAGAATTCCCCTCCCCTGAACACATAGTATCAAAGCACAATTCCCTCCTCTAATTTTACAGTCATAAATCACATTCCCCAATTAGTTTGAAATGCAGACTCTCCCTTCAGTTCTCCAGCCCGCCAATTCTTATCATCTCTTAGTTCAAAAACCTTGGTTCTCACACTAGTTACAGTCTTGTTATGTCTAACTAAACTCCCATGCACATTCCTCCTCCCCCCCCCAGTATCATCTAATTCTAACTCTAATTCTAAGAGTAAAACATAAGAAGGAAAATGGTTGCATCTCCATGTGTTGTCAAAGCAGAAACATCCGATGTTAGCAGCGTTGACACAATAGGGGAATCCTGGGAGTGGAAGTCCACAAGCCTTACCATTCAGTGGCGGGCAAGCTGGGGAATTCTGGGAACTGCAGTCCACACATCTTAACATTTGCTGAGGTTGGAAGAGACTCCTCTAGGGCAAGCAATTTTAGGACTGCAGACTCAAGCAGCTGGTTGGGCTGACAGAAAGAGGAGGGCAGAGCGGAGAGGCTGAATGTCAGCCAGCCTCGGCTGCCTTTTTTTCTCAAGATATACCTCAATTTGCCTCTGCTGAAGAACGTCTCTCGCAAGCCGCCGGAGAAGGTGAAAATAGCTCCTTTTCCACTGGAGAGAATTATTCAGCGCGAATCAAATAATCAGTGACCTAAAGCTCATATCTCTCTCTCTCTCTCTCTCTCTCTCTCTCTCTCTCTCTCTCTCTCTCTCTTTTCTCCTTCGGTGCCTCCTTCCCCAGGGCAGGCAGCAGGGTCTAGGGACTCCTGGTTGAGCAGGGGGGTTGGTCTAGGAGACCTCCAAGGTCCCTTCCAGCTGTATTCTGATACCAGGACAGCTTGTATGCCTAACGCAGGACTAGAATTCACCAGCACCTAGTGATTGTGTCCAGGGCCTTCAGGAATCCCATTTAAACACTTCCCCTGTATTTATTTATTTTTGCTCAGAAAAGGATCAACTGCCTTCCTTTAGCGGCTTAGGGAGGTTTTTCGAAATTGCAGTCAATGGCACCCAAGCGAAGATTTAAATGTTTAAGATGCAAAATATCTGACTGGCATTTTGCTCGGGAGGGGGAGGATTTAAAAAAAAAAGACAAGCAGCTTTCTTGGTTTCCCACCGCCCCCACCCCCTCACCCCCGGGCTTCTCCACTGCTGTCTTAATTTATTTTCCTGACGTACCTCCAATGCCTTTGGCATCTGTTTTAATTTGTGCTAATTACCTCCTTGACTGGAAGTAAAATTTGGAATGTCTTTCAAAACCTGGGGAACATCCGTATCTATGCTCAAGGATTAAAGTAGGTCACCTATTGGTACCTTTCCTGGGCTACCTCTTCAGTGTTTGGGATCTATCAAGACCTCAGGAACGTTGGACATGTTGGACCATGGAAGAGAGCTGAAGAATGGAAAATTCTGGGAAGTCCACACAATGCTAGGATTGAGAAGTTGGAACCACCATTGTGGTGGTTCCTTATTATTTTTCGGTTCTTGATCGATGGTTCAGCCACACACCATTCTGCAGCTCCTCAGTGGGTTCTCCAACACCAAACATGCCCCCAGCCGCCATTAGAATTTTTGGAAACTTCAAGTCTTTGGGCTTCAAGATATAACAAAATTAATAATATCAAAAGAAGAGAATATTTGTAGCTCAGGGGTTGAACCCTGGGGTCCTTAGTGTGCTCTGAGCTTGGTTGTTTGCTTGCAGACATTTCATTACCCAACTAGGTAAGATCATCAGGGCTAGAAGGGAGTGGGTTGTGCAGAGAGAAGGAGGAGGAGGACTATGGGGTCCTTGGTGCTCTCTGAGCTTGGTTGCTTTCTTGCAGACATTTCATGACCCAACTAGGTAACATCGTCAGTGCCCTGATGGTGTCAATGGTGCTCTGATAGTGATGGCGATTAAGTGCTGATGATGTTACCTAGTTGGATAATGAAACACCTGCAAGAAAGCAACCAAACTCAGAGAGCAGGGACCACACAAAATCAATAGTAGCACTACAACTTGGTGTAAGGTAGGCATCTCTCCTTCTTTTCTCTCTCAAGCTGCTGGAGCCAGCAATTCAAGGACTGCTAAAATTGTTTCATGGATTCATAAGCATGTGATACCCTGAATGTTCAAGTGACCTTCAGCTTCAGAAGCAGCAGAAATGAAAGAAAAAGCAGCTGTGAGACAAATGCATTAAAAACAGATCAGCCTGACTCTTCTTCCGATTGGTCAACCTTTGCTCTTCCATGGTTGCTTGGAAGGGAAGGGATCGTGGAAGCAGATCAAGGCATAGATTGACACCTACTCAATGTGCCAAACATTCACTCAAGACAACCAAGAAACTTGCATATATCCAGACCAGGCACTTGTATCCTGCCTGGGGCTACCCTTGAAGACATTTTAGAAGTTGTTGTTCCAAAGATGGATGGATGATGGATGAAAAAAGTCAAGATGGTTAATGGAGCAAGTCAGTTGAGGCATATTGTAGAAGGGTCTTGAGCAGGGGTCTCCAAACTTGGCAACTTTAAGATTTGGGGACTTCAACTCCCAGAATTCTGGCTGAGGAGTTCTAGAAGTTGAAGCCCACAAGTCTTAAAGTCCATCATTTGTCCACAAGTGAAGCCCACAAGTCTTAAACTCCACAACTTTTCTATAAGAGAAGTCCGTATGTCTTAAAGTCCACAACCTACGTTCTTCAACTCCCAGAATTCCGAGACAAATACAATTTCCCAAGGTATAGAGTAGTAGAGGTTCTTCCTGGATCTCAGTTCTGGTTCCTTTAGGGCGCATAGCTGGCTGAGGAATTCTGGGAGTTGAAGTCCACAAGTTATGGACTTTAGGACTTGTGGACTTCAACTCCTAGAATTCTGGGAGTTGAAGTCCACAGGTCTTTAAAGTTGCCAAGCTTGGAACGCTGGCCTTGAGGAACACAAGCTAGACACGTAGTCAAGAGCCCGTTTTGCAGAGGGATCCGTGATCCTCCCATAAAAACGGTTTCTGAAGGACAGAGGTGACATTTCTCAGGAATGAGCATTGCCTCTCTGTGCATTTGCTGCTGCGCCCCCATCACACCTGCTCCACCTGGATATTTTATAAATAAACTCCTGTAATCCTGACGGAAAACAGCCACCACAACAGCAGGTTTTTCTCTTTCTCCAGTTTGTAAATGCATCGTTTGTCTGGCAGAAGAAGAGTAGAAAAACGAAGCCGGGGGTGGGCTGGTTTCCCCCCCCCCCCCAGCCTCCTTCAAAATCCTGTATGCCTCTTCAGCCAAAATGCAAGGCTGTATTTAGAGCAATCAGATCCATGTCTTCCCCAACATCCGTTCCCTTTACACAAAGTCTCCTTCCTATTTTTTTTTCTTTTAAATCTCTCTGTTCTCTCCTTTCTCTTTCGCCTGCCCTTGGGTTGTGTGTGTGTCGTCCCTGTCTCGGTTTATGACCTCAGAGAGAGGAAGCAATGATGTCACAGCGGACACAGCAAAGGAAAAAAAATTAACCAATGAATATATCAAATGTGCCCAGGTTGCAGGAAAGCAAAGCAAAATAAAATAAATCTCCTTGATCTGTACAACTCTTCTCCCCACCACCACAACAATCCTGTGAGGTGGGTTGGGCTGAGAGAGAGAGCGAGAGAGAGACTGGCTCAAAGTCACCCAGGCGGCTTTCATACCTAAGGTGGGACTAGAACTCGCCGTCTCCTGGTGATTGGCCCAAAGTCACCCAGGCGGCTTTCATACCTAAGGTGGAACTAGAACTCACTGTCTCCCAGTCTCTTGTCCAGCACTTTCACCATTACAACGAACTTTTTCATTCCAGAATGAAAAAGAGGCTCAAATAGGTGTGGCCCTTTTACAAGAGGAGTCCCAGGGCAGAGGACAGGACAGTGGAGGGGAAAACAACAACTCGCTTTTAAGATCTTTGGTGGAAGGTAAGGATTGAAATGCAAACAGGAAACACCGTTGTCAGCGGGGATGATCTAAAATAAGACACAGGCAGGTTGCGCCCAAGCCTTGGGCTAAGATAACAAAAAACTCTATAAAAATAACCAGCGCTGCGTTCTTGGTGCCTGCCTGGGTGGCAAAAGCTATATTAAATCTCCCGGGACTGACAAAGTCAGGAGGATTGTGTGTCAAAGAGGAAATGGGAATTTAATCCTCAGTGAAGGGTGAGGGGAAGTTGAGGTCCCGGAACAGATTTAGCTGAGCCAGGACATTGACCTCCGCTGGGAAATCAACCCCTGTTGCTCAGCCTGACTGGTCTGCTGCATCGCTGTTTGTGTAGTGATGGGACTACCTGCGTAGGAGGAGGACTGTGGGGTCCTTGGTGGTCTCTGAGCTTGGTGGTTTTCTTGCAGATGTTTCATTACCCAACTAGGTAGCAACATCAGTGCTAGAAGGGAGGTGGGGTTTGTCGAGTGAAGGAAAAGGGAGGAGGAGGAGGAGGAGGAGGAGGAGGAGGAGGAGGAGGAGGAGGAGGAGAGGAGGAGGAGGAGGAGGAGGAGAGAATTGTGGATCCTTAATGTTCTCTGAGCTTGGTGGTTTTCTTGCAGATGTTTCATTACCCAACTAGGTAGCAACATCAGTGCTAGAAGGGAGGTGGAGTCTGTGAGTGAAGGAAAAGGGAGGAGGAGGAGGAGGAGGAGGAGGAGGAGGAGGAGGAGGAGGAGGAGAATTGTAGGATCCTTAATGTTCTCTGAGCTTGGTGATTTTCTTGCAGATGTTTCATTACCCAACTAGGTAGCATCATCAGTGCTAGAAGGGAGTGGAGTTTGCTTTCATTCACACTTCTTCTAGCACTGATGATGTTACCTAGTTTGGTCATGAAACGTCTGTAGAAAACCCGCCAAGCTCAGAGAGTACCAAGGACACCACAGTCCTCCTCCTCTCCACAAACCCCATTCCCTTCTAGCACCGATGATGTTACCTGGCTTGGATAATGAAATGTCAGCAGGAAAACAACCAAGCTCAGAGAGCACCAAGGACCCCTCATTTCAACCCTGAGCTACAAATATTCTCCTTTATTGGCACAGACACCTCTTCGGCTTGAGAACTGGAGGTGACGTGGGGGGGGGGGCAGCAATGGAAAGTTTTCTTCTGGGCCCCTGAAAAGCTGCCACTCATGCCCATCTCAAGTGCCCCCTTGGATGCCATCCTAGTCAAGTAAACCTCTTTTACTCAATTGGGTGTAATCTGTCCAGATTTGGGCTGTGTGGCTCTAAGGCTACATCTGAGCATTCCTGCCTCCTTCTGCTGCTTTTTGGTGACCCAGCGATGGACAAAGCTGTCAACCTCCTCTTTTCACCTGCTTTTCCTAAATTTCTAGGAATATTAAGTCCCGAACAACCCTCTGAAGGGGGAGGAGAATGTCAGCCGTACCCAGAAGCTTTGGTGAGTTTGTTTACAGGCAGAGGCCTGTTTCTGAGTTGCTCCCGGCCAGGGGCAACGGAAAGCACATGTCTCATCCATGTGCTGATTACCAACCCTCGTTCGGCAGCGCTGTAGGTCTGTCCATGCGTGTTTGTGTCACGGAAGGGACCTGCATTTCTCCTCTCTGCTCCATGCGTTGGGGGATGAAGCGTGCACATTCCTAAGCTTATGACAAGAGGCGGCCGGGATTTTATCCCTGCCTGCTTAGAGGGATTTACGTTTGACTCTCTCCGCTGCTGATTCAACCCCATGACAGCTTGTCCAGTGCGCTTGGAAAGATCCCCCAGGGCTGAGTGCTCACAGAGAGGCAAGCCAGGCGCATGGCAAGTAGCCACTGAGCGCAGAAGAGCGCTCTCCGAGCATAATTAGCCGCTCCGATTAACAGATTCCTTCTTCAGGAAGGGCTAAAAGGCCCCCTGTCTGGGATTAGCCAGGGATCAGGGCAGCTGATTGAGAAGGAACCTTCTCTAAGCAGAAATGGGGGGGGGGTGTCAAAAGGTGAATCGGGTTAATTAATCAGGTGATTAGAAAAATCAGTGGATTTTCAATCCGTGGATTGAAATAGGTTAATTAATCCGTGGGAAGACTTGCCTCCGGAAGTTGTGGATGCTCCAACACTGGAGGTCTTGAATGGTACATAGGGCTTCCTGCCTGAGCAGGGGGCTGGACTAGAAGACCTCCAAGGTCCTTTCCAACTCTGTAGGTGGAAGAGGATGTCCCAAAGGGGCTTTTTTCCAAAAGGCAACTGGACTTCCTTGTTTTTTTTTCTCTGAAAACGCTTCTCATTCAAGAATTTTCTTCACTCAAGCTTCTTTGATGAGAAGCAAAAAGATTTCAAAGAAAAAACAACAACAAGAAAGTCCAGTTGTTGTTTTTTCCAAAAAGCACCTTTGGGACAGCCATAACCTGGATGGTTGAGAAACTCCCCAAACATATAGAAGAGGATGCCACACCAGGGAAACAGGATGAGATACATCAGTCCAGGGACTTAGTTCTGGAATGTTCCTAGTCTAAAATCCCAACTAGTTTTGTGTAAGTCAAAGCAGGGATTGCATGAAGACCAAGCTAAAAGGTAGTGCTTATTATCCCTTAATCAATCAAACCTATAACTTAAAAATAATAATCTAAACAAGACTGAATCCAATCATGGCAAAAGCACACAGACTGGAGAAATTTAGATATTGGATTAAACCAGGTTTGGTTCAGTCCAGCAGCCAAACTAGGACAATTTCTGGCTTAGTGCAAACATGAAGCCTATCTTCCTATTTTGAAGAAGGAAGCAAAATTGTAATAAGGTGACAAAAGGTAAACAATGATTGTGGGGTATATTACTAAGGGCCAGGGATGTCCTTAGAAGAGACAACAAAGCCAGTTGTCAGGCACAACCCGTGTATGCAAAGCCCCATCTTTGTTTACTATATGTATGTATTGCCATCGAACAATTGGAACCTCCATCTTGAATTTTTTTAAAATTAATCTCTACAGACCCCTCTGGCAAAATAAAGCCTCCAGTTCTGGCCTTCTGAAGCACACTAAATTTGAGGACCTGGAGGGTACTTGATGGAGTGTGAGAAAAGTGAAGAAATAGTAGTGCTGAATAGTGCTAAAATTCATGAGAAGTCTTTATCTGGAGGAAAATCAGGCCGATTCAGCAAAAAGGCATCCTGTTTGAAAGGGATCCCCATTTCTGAAGCACACAGATTCGTCCTGTTGATCCGAAAAGCAGTTTCCTGTTGTTACAAGTGCAAACCACAATTATTTTGTGTGCTAGATTGTGCTTCGGTTCTATAGATTTTTATCTCTTTGGGGTTTTATGGTCTTGGAAAAAAAGAAAACAGGTAGAAACGGATTCCTCCCCATCGCTGTTATCAAAAAATATTGACTGGAAGGAAGCTAGAAGGACAAAAGGTATGAAAGACAAGGTCGACCAGGCCCCAAAGGACCTGAAGGCAGGATGAGAAGCAATGGATGGAAAATAATCAAGGAGAGAATCAAGCTAGAAATAAGGAAAAATTTCCTGACAGTGAGAACAATCAACCAGTGGAACAACTTGCCTCCAGAAGTTGTGGGTGCTCCATCACTGGAAGTTTTCAAGAACAGACTAGACAGCCATTTGTACAAAGGAGGCAGGATATCGGGCTCCAACAAGATGGCATTGTTTGATGGAAGAGACCTGGAGCGTGCCCTCCCTGCTTGATCCGGAGGGGCAAGCCAAAATGATGGGGAGACAGGCAGTCCCACAAATAGCTTGGCCCTATTTTTAGTAAATGTGCTCCAGTTGGCAAGCTAAGCCAAAATGATGGCTAGATTCCCCCAATGGGCTCCACCACAAATTACTCAACATTGTTTCAACTTAACCTAATGTATTGTGTGAACATAACCAAAGAAGTCCCACTAGAATTTAAAGCACTTGCTGTGGTCTCAGTTAGGTGGCTAGCAGAAACAATTTCCATTAACGTCTGTACAAAAAAAGCAGCATTCAGGTTATTTATATGCAAAAATAGGAGGATGTTTTTTAAATCCATTTGTTCATTTGTAATAGCAATATCTATTATAGTACATTATATTCTTACTTTAGGAGCTTAGCTGCTCCTAATGGGCATTATCCATTCAAACCAGAAGCTTTGTAGCTGAGCTCTTCCTATGTTCTTTCATTCTCTTTTAAATTTTCTCACTCCCCCCATTGCAATTTCTAGGGAATCCGTTTCCTTCCTTCCTCTTTCCCCTTTCTTCTTTCTTTCTCCTCTCTCCTCGCTCCTTGTTGTTTCTCTTCTTTTCTCTTCCTTCCTTCCTTCCTTCCCTTCCTTCCTTCCTTCCCTCCCTCCCTCTATTCCTTCCTTCCCTCCCTCCCTCTACTCCTTCCTTCCTTCCTTCCCCCCCTCCCTCCTTCCTTCCCTCCCTCCCTCCCTCCCTCTATTCCTTCCTCCCTCCCTTCCTTCCCTTATGCCAGAACTAAAAAACTCTAATGTTCCAGCCATTATTACCAAGGTCTAAAATAGCCTTGCAATCACAAACTTGCTAATGCTATGGTGTTTGATTTTAATTGCTCCACAAGCCACTTTTGGGAGTGAAAAGCGGGAGGGTAAATAAAGAACTAGATCCAGTGAGACTCGGTTTTGATGGGTGGGTGTGTTTGCATCAGCTGTGAATCTCAAAACGATCCACTAGACTTGGCCCAACCAAGTTGTGCAAATGCAACTGTGAGATTAGTTTATGGGCTGCTGCTCAGGCAGATCCAGAAATTTGGATTGAGCAGACACGTAGTTCAAAGACAGCTATAAATGGAAGCTTATACCTCATTAAATCAGTCTTTAAGAGGCTAGAAAACTCTTTATGGGGGGTGTAGAAATTTAATAATTCTAGAAGATAAATATGAAGATTCTTTAATAGGCAAAGAACAAAAGAAAGGAAAAGCATGCCAGTCCAAAGAGGTAAAAATTCATCTTTTTGACCTAGTTTTCCAGAAAAGTCTGCCCACTTTACTGCCCATTACATCTGTATTTGTGTGCAGACAACAGTCTTCTTCACTTGGAGGTCCTCCAGATGTGTTGGATACAATTCCCCTAACTCTGAGCCAAGTGAAGGATAGGATTTGCCATCCTGAGCAAAGCTGGTGAACACACCGGGGTCCTTACTCCCAACTCTCCTCCCATCGGATGGATTCAGACGCTGCCATCCAGAATAGCTGTTTGAGCGACAGACTTGTCTCTTCCGCACGTCCATTTTCTTTCCCTTTTTCTTTCTTTCTTTTTAAAAAAAATAATAAAAGTAAAGAGGAAGGCGGGGCTGGGAAGCCAGAAGGGCGGGCTCAGGGGGCGGAGTAAACTTGTCACGCGTGGAGAGTCGAGGTTAGACCAACTTAAGAGGGTTGGGGCTCCGGAAGGACGGCCCTCCGCGGCGGGAGGGGAGTCTTTCTCCCGGATCAGCCCCGTCGGCACATCGGCTCGGCAAACGCCCATCGACGGCAGTCGCTGTCCGAGCGCCGTGGTGCTGAAACGAGCGCGTCAGCCCGCAATTCTGTGAGAGTCGTTGCTCCGAAGCTGTCCGCGGACACCAGGTGCTGAACTTTCGCTTGGACTCGGGTCTACTCTTCCCCTCCGGAGCCCGGTTGAGCCTCAATGGGAAACAACGAGGGGACGCTTCCTCCACAAGAGACAAGATGCTGATCTAAACCCGAGTCGGCAGATGAGCTTGAAGAAGCCAGCCTACTCCACGACCCAGCTAAGCTTCTCCTGGCCATCTCCAGGGACTGCTAACTCCGCTAACTCCGCTCCCGTATCTGCTGCCGCTGCTCTTCCTTCTGCCTAACCATGGCTTTCATGGTGAAGTCTGTGGTCGGTGGCCAACTGAAGAATCTCACCGGCGGGTTGGGAGGAGAAGACAAAGGAGAAGGGGAGAAATCCCCAGCAGAAGCCCAAGGCATGACCAGGGAAGAATATGAAGAGTATCAGAAGCAGCTGGTGGAAGAAAAGTAAGTGTCTGGTATTGCATGAGATGGTGTATAAATTTAATTAATAAATAAACACTGGAAGGGAGATCTCTTCCCTACCTCTTCCTTCGTCTTTCCTTTTCAACATGTCTTATGATAAATACAGTCCTTGTGGTGTGTCATCAGGCTAGACTTCCCCAGCTTGCTGCTCTTCAGGTGTTCTGACTTACAATGGCGTCATAGGCTGGCTGAGAATGATGACATCATAGCTCAGAACACCTGACTGGCCATCCCGATGTAGTTTAGCAATCCAGGTCATCAGGAGACTCTCTGGAGGAATGTTGCCATGCTATATATCTGAGACAGAAATGGGGGCCTGCTTGAAAAAAACCTTGATGACTTGAGTCAAGTTTCCCCATTATTTTTTGCCGATACCTCCAGGATGCTCACTTGCTGCACAGTCTTCTTTAAGTTCAATTCATCTTCTTGAAGTTCCGAAAATAATCTGGTAACAGATTTTCGTTTTTTGCAACTAAGAGTATAGTCCGTATGAACAATAGTAGTGTCATAAACATCAATTGCTCAGAAATGTATCTTGCACGTTGAACAGTAATAGCGTCGCAAAATATCAACTGCTCAAAATTGTACTTTGCTGATGAGGGAGGATAAGAACTGGATTCCAATACATCTCATGAGGAACAGTCTAGAAAAGTTTAGCAGTTGGTTGACAAGTACACGGTAGCCTGAGCGTTCTTAGATAAGATTCCACTTCATTAATTGAACTAGACAGGTCTTGTTACTGTTAGTCTTCTGAATGCCTCCTTCACAGGCCTATGCTTGAGTGCCTCTCTGGAAGATTAATAGAAAGAGCAGGAGGACCAAAACCCTTCACTCCTTTTTAATCAGAATAATCAAATAAGATGTGATGATTTCGCTTTACTTAATATGAACGGTATATCGTTCATTGTATAACAGCTCCGATCATTCAGCCCTCCATCAGGTGGTTGAGGTACACGACATTTATCGTCTAAACGAACACGCCAGGAAAGGAAGCAAATACTCAGTCTGAACATGGATAGGGCTGTTGGCTCAAGTCTAACACGACTTATTGGTTTAGAGTGACTGAATCAATGGGAAGACGAGTACATGCGCAGAGAGTGAAGATTTCTCCCCTGTGATGTTCTAGGCTGAATAAAACCTTGAACTTGCTCATCCAATCAGAAATACATTCTGAGATCCATACCTTCAAAGCTAAATAAAATAAGTAGGAATTCCGGAAAAAAGAAGCTATTTGGAAGCTCCAGATCAGGATGTTTTTAGATGGATTCTAGCAAAACTTCGGAAGGGGCTGAGCTTACACCATAAAAATAGAGCAAATTTGTGAGCTAAATTAAAAATAGCTGCCAGGAATATCTGCGCAGAAATAAATCCTTTGCTCTAAGCAGTTTTTATGCAAAGTTTGACCTCAAACCCTTCGCTCTCGAAATGCAAATGTAGGAATTCAGGGCTGTGGAACGCAGATTGTAGAAGCTGATCTTTCATTTTAATGGTGACTGAATTAACGGGATCCTGCATCTGTTTCAGTTGCTCCTAATATGCAGTGGAGGAAACTCAGAAAGGGAGCCAGGATATTCCATTTGCTACAGAGAGCAGGGAATGTCAGTAATGTATTTTCATGAACCCCTAATCTTTTAATCCTCTTTTGCTTTCAAGAGATGGGATTGTTTTCCCAGGAAGAGAAAAAAAAAAACCCACTATGTCTCACTACGGATTTATTTATATTCTGAATTATTTCTAATTTGGGGAAGGGAGGGGAAGAAGGAATAGACACATAATTTAAAGCTGCTTTAGTACATAATACATTGTTCTTCTTTGGAATTACTCACTTTCTGCACTCAGCGCTCAGAGTTTTATAATACCTTAACTATTCATTCTCACACCCCATCCCTCCCAAGCTTTATTGTGAGTAAGCACCTCTGCCTGCTTTCTATTATCCTTGCAGGGAGCCCGGAGGAGCTACAGTCTGTATCAAAAAGATAGTCACTTAAGCTTAAAGGTAGATTAAGGATTTGGGATAGATTTCCACCTGATTTTTTTTATTATGAAACTGTGTTGCAGAGAGGAGCACTGGTTCCTGAACAGTTTTGCATAGAAATAATTTTGATAACAACTTTTTCAGACAAATATAAGAACATCAGTGGCATAGGGAATAAGCTCAGAAACATAAAATGATGGAATTGCTTAGAAATGGCCCTTAGCCTTAGCTTTTTAGCTAAAGAACTAAGACAGCCCAAAATCCTATTTCTTATCTTTGACCTATAAAAAGAATTTAATTTAATAGACCAGTTCCTGGTTTGCTTGACGGTACTTAATTTTTCTCCCCATGAAATCTGTCAAGGCTGTCCTAACCCTCACGCTCATTAAACTCCATCACAGAATTGTAGAATTACACCACTGAAAGGCAAATTCATCTTGCCCAGTGTCCGATGCAGAAAAACAAAATTGCCTTAACGTTGAAAGACGATGGGAGAGCTAGATCCAACAAGATTAGGAACAATCAGCTTGGACTAAACTAACCTATTACAGTCACAAGATCCATGTATCAATGGCTCCGTGCAACGAGAACCGTTTCATAGACCTACATGAACAGGGGAAAAAGAAGCACAAGAGTTAAGCCTGGTTTCTATTACATTATAAGTAGAGTTTGGGTTTTGCACATGGCAGTGGCTGGATTTTTTTTTTTCTTAGTAGTTTTCTCAGTTTTTGCAAAACGCATACCGAGTGTCCTCGGCTTACGACCTCAAATGAGCCCAACATTTCTGTTTCTAAGCGAGACGTTTGTGATGTGAATTTTGCCACATTTTACGTCTTTTCTTGCCATGGTTTGTTAAATGAATCACTGCAGCTGTTAAGAGGGTCAGTGAATCCGGCTTGCCCATTGATTTTGCTTGTCAGAAGGTGCACAGAAGGAGATTCACGTGACCCTGGCAGGCTGCGACCGTCATAAATATGAGTCAGTTGCCAAGCATCCGAATTGCGATCACATGATCGTGGGGATGGTGCAACAGTCGTGACTGGGTCATGTCACTTTTTTTCAGTGATGTTGTAACTTTGAACGGTCACTAAATGAAGTCCAGGACTACCTGTACTTATCAGAGGGTGGTGTCCTTGAATCACCACCTGTGATGAATTTAGTTTTAGCCCTGGCTGGAGGAAGCCTGACAGATGGCCATCCAGCCTCTGCTTAAATACCCAGCATTTAAGGACTCAGTATTTCTTTAGTCAGTCCTGCTGTCTAACAGCTTGTGTCATCAGCAGCTTTTGTTTAAATGTTTCCAGGACGGAGAATTAATTGAGCCATAGGACTTGGAATGAGACTTACTTAGTTATACCACTGAAAGGAGATATAATGGAACCAATTAAGATGACTTTGATGTTGGGGCAAGGAGAGAATATAAGAAATTAAAGTTTTTTTCCTGTCTTATACACCAGCTGGAGAATGAGAGTAGTATCCTAGCTCCCGATCTTGGATGGCTGTGTTCACCTAACAGAATAATTTTGCGTACTAAATGAAGCCATTTTCAGGATAATATTTGCCTAGGAAATTCATCACCTCAACTGTGTGGGTAAAGGCAGACACCCACTCAGTCAATCAAGGTCATTAAATTGTACAGTGTGACTGCAACCATTAGATTTTTAGCCTGACTAGGTTTGAGAAAGTTGTGTGAACCAAGCTTTTCTTCTTCCTAACCGCTTGGATCAAAGCCATCTTAGTCCAGCTGATTAAAGGAGGTGACAAGAATTCATTCAGATACTATAGGATATCCACGACTAACCCTGGGTTATTCTAGGATGGCAAAAAAATAAAAATAAAAACCAGGAGTTTGGGAAACCTTTTTCACTAAGTTTATTAAAATTTCACTTAAGGATTCACTTCATTTCTTCTTTACATCTAGCTAAGGCTGAGTCTTGCCTCTTTATTTCTTCACCGTTTAGTTCTACAAATGTGCGATTTTTCTATGAAGGTTTGTTAGGGATGTGATCATTGTACCCTGTAAAAGCCCGGGGTGAGGAACGAACCTCACGTGAGGTTAGACTTTCTGGATTACATAATACACAAACTGGGATTCCGTCCTGTGCATTGATAATAAGAGCTGATCCTTACAATATCAGTCGAGAGGAGATTATGTAAAATGATAGCAATAGGCTCTTTTACAAACAAGGTTGGATCATACCCACGTGCACACACATTTTTACCTATTATGCAATGTGCAACACACCAGTTTTACTTCGACAATTATTGGATATAGGTAGAGAAAGAGCAGAGGCAATTATTTCACAGTAACCGAGCCAGGTTTTGTTGCTTAATTAATGTGGCTTGGTCTGTATCTTTTGATTAACTTCACACTGGTCTGGATCACCGTCTCCTTTAGGAAATCTTCTGTCTTTCTGTTCCCAGGTTGTCATCCTCCGGCAATTTCGGCTTAGCTTGCCAACTGGAGCACATTTACTAATAATAGGGCCAAGCTATTTGTGGGCCTGCCTGTGTCCCCATTGTTTTGGCTTGCCCCTCCGGATCAAGCAGGGAGGGCACGCTCCAGGTGTCTTCCATCAAGCAATGCCATCTCGTTGGAACCCAATATCCTGCCTCTCTGTACCAGCTCTCCAGGGAGCAGATGGCTCTGACCCTATTAGTCTTCCATAAGGCTTTAGAGACCATAGAACAGAGCAGAATAAAAGAGTTGGAAGAGATCTCAGAGGTAATAATAATAATAATAATAATAATAATAATAATAATAATAATAATAATAATAATAATAATAATAATAATAATAATAATAATAATAATAATAATAATAATAATAATAATAATAATAATAAAGTTGGAAGGGACCTTGGAGGTCTTCTAGTCCAACCCTCTGCTCAGGCAGGAAAACCTATACCATTTCAGACAAATGGCTGTCTAGTCTCTTCTTCAAAGCCTCCAGTGATGGGGCACCCACAACGTCTGAAGACAAGCCGTTCCACTGATTAATTGCTCTGACTGTCTCAATTGTTCTAATTTCTCCTTATTTCTAGGTTGAATCTCTCCTTGATCAGTTTCCATCCATTAGTTCTTGTCTGGCCTTCAGATGCTTTGGAGAATAGGTTGACCCCCTCTTCTTTGTGGCAGCCCCTCAAATATTGGAAGGATGCTATCATGTCATCCCTAGTCTTTCTTTGAATTAAACTAGAGATAGCCAATTCCTGCAACCGTCCTTCATATATTTTCGCCTCCAGTCTCCTAATCATCTTTGTTGCTCTTCTCTGTATTCTTTCTAGAATCTCTATATTTTTTTTATCTCGTGGTGGCCAAAACTTGATGCAATATTCCAAGTGTGGTCTTGCTGTTCAGACCTGAGGGTTCCTCCCGGCTTTGAGGCCATGTGTTTAGATGAGGTTAATATGCCAGTTAATATGCTGAGGTTATTCTTCAGTTGAATCCTGTTGATGGCCTTGGCTATTGGGTTCTATGAAGCTTGTCTTGTGGACAGATGAGCAGACCTATTCATGGTTGAAATCAATTTCTTTCTCCTTATGACTTTGGCAGGATGGAGCGTGATGCCCAGTTTGCCCAGAAGAAGGCTGAACGTGCTACACTGCGGACTCACTTCCGAGACAAATACAAACTGCCCAAGGTATGGAGTGGGGCCTTCATAGAACTCAGTCTGGTTTGTTTAGGGAATTTCTCTACCTCAGGGGTCTCCAACCTTGGGAATGTTAAGGCTTGTTGCCTTCAACGCCCAGAATTGGGAGGAATTCTAGAAATGGAAGTCCACAAGTCTTAAAGTTCCCAAGGTTGGAGATCCCTGCTCTACACAACTCTATTATAGGGAAGCTTGGCAATCAAAGTGAAGAAAGCTACTTTATGCTACAGGAGAATAGATTCCCAGCAGGTAAACAAGAGTTGATCATTCTCTCCCTCCCTCCCCATCTTTTAGTTAGGGTTGAACATTTGGGATTTCTATAGCATTTATATTGTCTGTAGATTTTGTATAGCTTTATCTTTTTAATATTGTAAGCCGCCCAGAGTTACCCCATGGTAAGATGGGCAGCCAACAACAACAATAATAATAATAATAATAATAATAATAATAATAATAATAATAATAATAATAATAATAATAATAATAATAATAATGATGATGATGATGATGATGATGATGACGACGACAAATTTGCCATTAGTCAATTGCAAAAGGCAGCCTTACTGGGAACTGCTTCCATCCTGCGATGATATCTGTAATACCATCAAACATCCACATCTGCCTATCCCAGGTCCTTGGTAAGGACTCGATAGGTAGACAAAAATGCCAAATCCAGTCTGAACATCTGGCTGACTGTGCAATGATCAATAATAATAATAATAATAATAATAATAATAATAATAATAATAATAATAATAATAATAATAATAATAATAATAATAATAATAATAATAATAATAATGCCCAAAATTGGTTATGGAGAACCCTGACTCCAGGCTAGACCCTGCAGAAACTTCCAATTAATGCCATCCCCATCTTTTTTATTTAAAGTTTAGACCAGTTTTTCAACCTTGGCAATTTTAAGATGGGTGGACTTCAACTCCCAGAATTTTCCAGCCAGCCGGTCACCCTAAATGAATGGCTTTAAGTCAAATATTGGGACTGATTCAAAGGCACTTGATTCTATTCAATGATTTGAACTGAAGGACTAATTCAACCCAACTGCTATTGAATCGAATCATCAACCTGGCGCATTCCTGGGTCTCCTGTTTAGAAGTTTCCCACCATTACAGTTCCCTCTCTGGTTTCTTTTGATTTAATTCTGCTGGGACCCTTCAGTGGCATTTTTGCTGCTTGACTTTGATTTGGATATTAGATTATTTTAATTTACGCTGCTGAACACCAGAAGAAAGTCATATTATAATTTGTCCTACAGAGCACCAAAAACGTCCTTCTTAAGTACTCTGCAAATATTGGAAATAAGTAAACAGAAATAAACACAACTTCCCAGTTCCCCAAAGCAAGTTGAAGTGGGCGTCCTCTACTGTCAGTTGAAGACAGAAAGAGGACAAGATCTTTACGAATCCCTACGCCTTACGAAGATGTCAACCAGCCAGCCACTTGCAAGAGGAATACCTTTTTCTTTTTTTTACAAAGACAGCAGCACAAGTCTCTGCAAGGGGACAGTTAATCTCAAGAGGGTGGGTGCACCAACACCCATCAACACTCTGTCCCTTTGGAAAATGTAGGTCTTTGGAAGCCTCCAAAGAGGTAGAGTTTTATTGTGCAGAGATAGCTAGATGCCCCTGAACCAATAGCGTCTTTTCGATAGGTTGGGTGCTGCCTGGGAATTCTGGGAAAACAATGTAGAGGACACTAGGGAAATGTTTCTCAAACCTGGCCATTTGAAGACCGGTGGACTTGAACTCCCAGGGGTCCCCAGTCACTTAAGGTCATAGAGTTACCAAGTTTGAGAAACACAGTCTTGAGAACGTCTGTGGAGATTCTCAGTCATCCAGGTCATAGTTGTGTCAAAAGTGCTTTTTTAAAAAAATTAAAACAAAAGGCAAGTGGACTGTTTTTTTCAGGAAGAAGAAGAAGAAGAAGATAAGAAGCGAAACGTGTCCTAGGGAATCCTTCTGGCTGAACTGATCTGGTGATTTCTTCCAGTTGAAACCAGTTGCATTTTTGAGGCTGCCCAACGAGTGAGAACCTGAAGTTGAGCATAGTCGAGCCATCCAGAGATTAGCCATGAGCTACGACGTATTCAATTGTCTCCGCTGGAATCCTTTCTAGTTGAATCCCAAACCCAATATTCTGCCCGTTTGCAGACTTTTTAAGGCCAGGCATAATCAGGACAAACCAATTATGTTCAGAATTCTCTTCCTAACTGGTCCTCTTCAAATCAATGAAGCTTATGATGAATGCAGTTTAGTTCCACTCTACTTGTTTCACTGGGAAGTGGCTAACAGTATTGATTGGGTTTTTGCCCCAAGGCCGAAATCTGTCAAAATGGCCTATTTTTATACCTGGCATTTAGTCATTCATCTGTAACCCTACATCCGACATTTGCAAGCGTCTCTTACATCATTTTCTAGGATGGCAGCAGGCTTAATCGGATCGTGGAACTGTCCCACATCCGAATTTGCACACTAAGCACCAAGCCACAGAGAAGATTAAGCCTAACCAACTTGGCTGGTTGTAGGAATGCTGTCATTAAAACTTTAGCCCACTTGGCTAGCACAGCTGTTTGAATGCAGCTAATATGATTATCAATAGACCATCCAGATCCCAAAATCTGAATGATCTGAATAAGAAGAGACTGGACAGCCACCTGTCTGAAATGGCAGATAGGGTCTCCTGCTGAAGCAGGGAGTTGGACTAGAACAGAGGTCCCCAACCTTTTGGGCACCAGGGACCAGTTCTGCGGAGAGAGGTTTTTCCACGGACCGGAGGGTGCATGGTTTTGTGTGCTGCCTGCATCCCACGAATGGGGCTTTGCTTGTTTGTGCGGACCGGTTGCTGGCATGCCGTGGCCCGGTACTGGTCCACAGCCTGGGGATTGGGGACCCCTGGACTAGAAGACCTCCAAGGTCCCTTCCAATTCCGATATTTGACGTTCTATGTTCTAAATCTCATTCTAAACCTCATGTTCCTCCTTCAAGGCTGCTTTGAAATTCCCACTTATTTGCAAGTGGAGGTAAATCTGCTCTCAAGCTAAGGTGAATTCTTGGGGAATTCATGGACATACATGTATTTTTCTTGGCAATTCTGGAGAAGTAGTTCTTGTCATTATTGAGGTTTTGGGGAGGAGGGGAAATTTCCTTATCTAAGCTATTGTCCAAGAATTCCCTGGTGGTACAACTAAGACCAGCCCCCCCCCCCAGCTTTTGAATCCAAACCTACTCAGAAAACTACAGGTAGACCTCAGGTAAACCCTAACCTAACCATTAGGTTAGTGACCGTTCAGTTATGATAAGTGACTTAAAACTGGTCCTTGCCCTTATGACCATTGCAACATCTCTGTGGTCACGTGATCAGAATTTGGGTGGCAGGTATTGGTGATGGTTGCAAGATCCTGGGATCACCTGATTGCCACCTGCAACGTTCCCAGCCAGCTGCTGACAAGCAAAGTCAACGAGGGAAGCTGGGTTCACTTCAGGGCCAGAATGATCTGCTTAATGACCCTGGCAGAAAAGGTCATCAGGCGTGATTCACATAGTGTCTATGTTGCTTAGTGACAGACATTTTTGGTCTCAGTTATGGCCCTAAGTCAAGACCTGCCAGTATTGCCTCTGAGACTTACTGCCACTGAAATCCATGGGATTTGTCCCAAAGGTTCTTTTTCAGGAGGCAACTGGACTTCCTTTGTTTTTCTTTGGAGATTTTTTGCTTCTCCTCCAAGAAGCTTCTTCAGCTCTGACTGGATGGTGGGGAGCTTCTTGGAGAAGAAGCGAAAGGTCTTCAAAGAAAAACAAGAAAGTCCAGTTGCCTCCTGAAAAAGCACCTTTGGGACAACCAGGAACTGGATGACGGAGAATCTCCATAGTCAATAGGATTTGCCTCTCTTAAGTCAGACCAATCGATTAACCTTCTTCTCTTTAGAACGAAACTGATGACAGCCAGATCCAACTAGCTGGGGGTGACGTGGAACTGCCTAAGGAGCTGGCCAAGATGATAGAGCAAGACAACGAGGAGGAAGAGGAAAAGGACTCTGTAATCGGACAGCTGACCAACATCCAGAACATAGACCTAGATTCCTTGAAGGACAAAGCCCAAGCCACCATAGATGATCTGAAGCAGTCTGCTGAGAAATGCACCATCATGTGACTCCATGCTGCCTCTTGACCGGCACCAGAGCCCAGTGGTCAAATTGGGACCTGTGTGAGTGGGGTGGGGTGGGGTGTCTGTGAGAGAGTGCAAGCCTGACCCTAGTTGATGAGAAGGACCCAACAGATGCCCGATGAGTTTGTCTTCCTTGTTTGTTTGTGCGTGCGTGAGCTGAGTATTTTCTTTGCAGACCAAGTCCCCTCTCTTGTAAGGTATCTTCCTTCTTCTGTCCCTCTTCAGTGGACATGAGGTGTATGTACCTGTCTCAGGTTAGAACCATCAATTGTTTGACACACACCCCCTTCCCTCACCATGATCCACCTTGAAGTTCTACCTCTCTTCAACCTTCTCCCTTTCCTTATATATCTAGACAAACTATCTTCCATCCACCGCTTGGTGGAGAAGGATAAGAGCCATTTACTATCCCGGGAGTCGCCCTGGCTGCGTAGTGAAGTGAATGTGCACCACACACACACACACAAACACATGCACACACCTACACACAACCCTCTTTACAGAAACACAATTTGAAGAGGGGACTTGTAGAAAAATGCCGAAGGGTATCGTTGCCAAGAGAAGTTCCGAGCCTTGTCAAATTAGGTGGTCCGGCCACTTGTACGTCTTCCAGTTCAAGGCTTGGGGGCAAGAGAAGATTTCCCCTCCCACCTCTGCCATAGTTCCCTTCTATTAAACAGAACTTCCAGAACCTCAGAAAGCCCAAATGCATCATCCCCATGTTACAGGTGGAGAAAGCACAACTTGGCCCCTCATTCTATCCCTGAAGCCATACAAGGATAAAGTCTCTTTGGTTGGTGCTTAATCAACCATAATCCCGTAGGCGTTTTGTGCTCTGTTTCAATGTCTAACAATACATCCTGGGACCTCTCACTGTCATGTTTTGAACAAGTAACGGGAAGGGTATAATTACCTGTGTAACAAACGTGGCAATCTTTATGTTGTAACGTGACTATGCAGTATTCTTTCACCCTGGACCTTCGATGCTTCCCTTCTTTTTTTTCCATGGTACTGTTCAATTTGGTGGAATAAAGACCAAGCTTCTATGCATTCCTTTGTCCTGTTATTCTCTTCCAGAAAAGATCAACCGTGTTGCGGTATCTGGAGTTTAAACACGGGCTGTTTCTTCTCTTAAGGGCAGGGCACTACACTTTATTCCTCGCTATTGACTGATAGAAATTACGGTGGAATCCTATAGGCAGAAAATCTTCCATCTGTCTCCATGTCATCAAGTGTCGGGCAGGCACAACCAGACCATAGGTCTAGAGTTCAAACTGCCTACTTTATTGTTTTCTGCCTATAATACAGGAATCTCCCCAGACTGGCAGCTTTTGCCTGGGAAAGATCAGCTAAGGCTCCAAGACATTCAAGGTTGGGTCAGACCTTGCCTCTTGTGTTTATGGAATGAGTCCAGACTAATTCCCTACTTGACCCCTTCTCCCAACTGGGATGGTTGCTCTCCAACATCAAGTTATTGGTTATGTACACCTTGCAGTAAAGAACATTGTCTGGCCCCAGAAATCCCAGCGGAGCATAATGGGAGATATTGTGGAAAGTTTCGATATCTAGATTTCGACTCCACATTGTGAGCTTCTGGAACCTTCTCAAGCTATGCAGGGTCCAAAAACTTGGCTTCTCGCTCTTCCTCGGTGCTAATGAGTTGGTTGTCAACAGACGCTCATTTCACTGTCCTCTGAGAATGCCTTTCTTGCTGAGCACACTAAACATAGAAATCAAATCCAGATGATGTCCCGAAAGCAACGATTAAGTTGACGGAAGGTTTATAAAACAGCTGCAAGCCTTCCCAAGCAAGATGATTAATAACCCAAAGGGGAAAAGATGAAAGTCGAGTGGAAAAAAACAAGGGGATGTGTAAAATCAGGCCTATGTTGGCTTATTATAGAGAGCCAGCTTGGGGTACGGGTGAAGGCGCCAGGCTAGAAACTGGGAGACCGTGAGTTCTAGTCCTGCTTTAGGCACTAAGTCAGCTGTATGACCTTGGGCCAGTCACTCTTTCTCAGCCCTAAAAAGGAGGCAAGGCCAAACCTAAAAAAAAAATCCACAGAATCAAACACAATTGAACAGAAGGGAAAAAAAACAGATTATAGTCTTAGATGCATCTCAAAGTTAGCAGTTTCCCCACCTACCGAGGGACCTTTTTGCAAAGGATGAAAATAATCTAAACATTCGCAGCTGTCTTTGATATTCCCAAAGATTGGGGGAAATCTGTTTTTTTTCTACTTTTCCTAGCAAGGACTGGAAAAATCCTTGACCCAACCCAGCACCCCTAGACACTGCCGTTTGCAAGGACGTTAAATCTTGTAATGCATTATTTAAGATTAATCTGGCCCCAATAGGTTTTTTTTTTTTAAGCAACCACATGCCTCCCCCCCCCCACAACCCTGTCCCTGGATTTACAACAATCTTGCTCGATGAAATATTTTTGGAAACTCCAAGATTGCAGAGATTCTGTAAGCCTGGATTTGACCTAATAGAAGTAGTATCTCGAGACAGATCTGGGGATTTTTTCAATTTTTTTTTATTTTTTTGTGTCTTTGTCATGATCAAGGCAGCTGCTTTGGCTCTGCCTTTCGTACAAGCCGTGCAAAGGACCTGAGGGATGCTGTGAATTGTCTGCTCTAAAAATAAAAGTGCTACCACTTCCTGATATGAATCACTCCCAGAGCGAGCGACGGAACAAACTTGATCTGTTTTTCCTTGATCTTTTTTTTTCTTTCCCGCACAGGGCCAGATAACGAACTCCAAGCCTCTTTGAACATCATTCCTTCCTCCCACGAAATTGCTTTTATACATCAACCTCCTGAAAACAATTCCGGTGGAAATGCAAAATCTAAAGCAAACGATCCAGGATTGGGAACTAGCATGATAATACTAAAGGGACAATTCATTATGATTATTATTTTTGGAAGAAAGTGATATTCGTCTCCTTTTGAAATCTTAATTTGACTTATTACTTTTGCAGAAGGCCGCCCAGTAACTCTGCTTGTCAGTGCTAGCAAAACAATCTGGCAGAGTTTTTAAATTAATTGGGGTTGTTTTTTTCTTTTTCTCAACCGAGGGAAAATTAAAAAAGGCAGCCTCTTCTAGTGCTGACATATATTTTCAATCGGTCTGTTTTTAAGATCATTCTCAAAGCAAAGCATCTTGTGGCAAGAAGGTTTGATGGGTGATAAGAGAGCTTTCAGGGGAAAAGCATAGAATGGCGAATCGGAAGGAATGGAAAGAAGCAACAGACTTTTCCAAAGCCACACCCAGCCATACCCTAGCTGGGGGCTAGGTTTGGGTGACACAAAGAACCCAATCATCTACGGCCCCATTTTTTAAAAATCAATCAGAATAGAGCTGGAGGGGAACTTGGAGGTCATCTAGTCCAACTCCCTGCTCAGGCAGGAAACCCTATACCATTTTGGACAAATGGCTGTCCAGTCTCTTCTTAAAAACCTCCAGTGTTGGAGCATTCACAGCTTCTGGAGGCAAGTTGTTCCACTGGTTAATTGTCCTCACTTTTAGGAAGTTTCTCCTTAATTCCAGGTTGCTTCTCTCCTCGATTAGTTTCCATTCATTCTTCCTTGTCCTGCCTTCTGGTGCTTTGGAAAATAGGTTGATCCCCTCTTCTTTGTGGCAGCCCCTTAAATAGTGGAATACTGCTACTTAATCATACCATCCTGCCTTTGAAGCCCATTCTACCCTTTGTCTCTATCTCAGAAGCATGAAGAGCTTATTAAGTTCTAGTAAGCAGTTCACACAACTTGGCTAACAGGAGAAGGCTCAATTAACCAGTGGAACAGCTTGCCTCCAGAAGCAGTGAATGCTCCAACACTGGAGGTTTTTAAGAAGAGACTAGACAACCATTTGTCTGAAGTGGTATAGGGTCTCCTGCTTGAGCAGGGGGTTGGACTAGAAGACCTCCAAGGTCCCCTCCAGCTCTATTCTGATTGATTAAAAAAATGGGGTTTTAGTGCTATAGATTTTATAGTGTTCTGAACTGATAGCCACCAGGAATCATGATTGATTGGGCATGTGGGGTGACCATATAAATTGAAACCAAACAAGTAATGAAAATGTTTTCAGCACAGTCTGAGAATGGCTAACTTTTCACTCTTAAATGATTGGGCTATTTAACTGGGCAATCAACAAATTGCGAACTTGTCCAACCGTTCTGCCAAAAGCCTCTATTGTTCGAAAGAATAAGCAAACACAAATCCGTTAATAACAAAATCTACATAAAACCCAGAAGGACAGGAAAGCATTTTAATGAGCCCTAATAAAGTTTTGACTTTTTTTTAAACTGTCTTTTTTTGTTGTTTACTCCCCCACCCCTTCTTCGTTTCTTTTATTTGGCGTCCAAGCGCTCATTTAAAGTCCAGATGCTTTATTCACAAAACAGGATTCCTAATAACTTGGACCAAGCCGATCCCGTTCATTAGTGGCCATTCTTGAGAAGTTGGTGAACCAGCTGTTTGGCACGGGGGATGAGGAGGGTGGCTGGGTACGGCAGCCTCGCAGGTGCCAAAAATGGACTTGGGAATCCAATTGTGAAAGGACTCAAGTCCTTGCCTTGAATACATCGATTGTTTGGCCTTCCTCGTCCGTGATGCTCCTAATTTGGTGGGTTTCTAATTCCCCCTCCTGCTTTCTCCCCCTGATGGTTTGTGACTCCTGTGTGGTCTTTTTTTAGTTATTGAGGCTCTTCTCTTCCTGAGCATCTATTTTTTTCCCCCATTTCTGTTCGCTCCCTCCCTTTTGACAACATCGCTGCAGAGATCATGTGATGTTCCCCTGGTTTATTTTAGGAGCCAACATGACCTCAGGTTGTAAAGAAAGGAAGGCTGCACATGTTCTTCAGTCTGGAAAGATAATCTGCCCCATGGAGGCTCTCTCGCCAGCCGGGTGGCATGATCAGATGGGGCCAGTTGCAAAGGAAGCGCGTGCCTCCCTGTCACAGCCTGTTTTTACGCAAGAGCTGGCAGAGAAAAACAGAGGAGACAGGCCCCCAAATAGGCCAGGATCGTGCCAGTTCTGCCAGGCCAGAGTGGATGCGTTGCCTCTAACCATGATTTGAAGACAGAAGGGACCAAGAGCCAGGGGGACCCCACTCCAATCCAGGCGAACTTCACCGAAATGAAAAGAAGCATGGAATTTTGGGATTTCTCCCCTCTCGTTCTGCCTCGTTCACAATGACGACTGGATGACAGTTCATGGAGTCAGCAGGTTGATACTTGTAACGTGGGCTCTTAAATCTGAAGTTGGGTATCTCTGATTGAAGCTACATCCAGGAGACCGAGCTACAGCATCTTAAGAACTTGGTTTGCTGGTTTGGTGTAGAGGTTAAGATGCTGGTCTGGAAACTAAGAGATGGTGAATTCTAGTCCCGTCTTAGACATGAAAGCCGGCCGGGTGACCAAGCTGATCACTAGGAGACGATGAGTTCTAGTCTCGCCTTAGGCATGAAAGCCGGCTGGGTGACTTTGGGCCAATCACCAGGAGACGGAGAGTTCTATTCCCGCCTTAAACATGAAAGCTGGGGTGACTTTGGGCCAATCAGGAGGAGATGGTGAGTTCTAGTCCCGAGTTTCTGTCAATTTCACCAACCGTACCTCCGTGTTGGGGAATACCAAATTTTTCCACTTTTGCGCATTTTCCATCTGGACTTTTAATTAATTGCTTTTTTCTTCTCTCCTTATTTTGCTCTCCTTTCCCATTTTAGAACCAGGAGATAAATGTTAACATTCCTGGATACCGGTCCACACTAATGTGCCTTTTCTGGCTGCTCCATTCATTGTTAGGATTATATGAGATTAATAACAATGCTGGTGATCTTCAGAAAATGAATAAGAGCCGTGGTGGTGCAATGGTTAGAGTGCAGTACTGCAGGCTACTTCTGCTGGCTGCCAGCAGCTCGGCAGTTCGATCCTGACTGGCTCAAGATTGACTCAGTCTTCCATCCTTCCAAGGCCAGTAAAATGAGGACCCAGATTGTTGGGGGCAAGATGCTGACTCTGTAAACCGCTTAGAGAGGGCTGTAAAGAACTGTGCAGCGGTCTATAAGCCTAAGTGCTCTTGCTGTTGCTATTTCAGCTGTGCCAAAATGAGCTGGACTTTCTGTCCAGCTGACGACACGGCAAGTGACTTGCTGAGCACGTGCAGGGATGACCTTAAGTGATGGTGAACATGGCCTTTTTGCACACTGTCTAGCCTCGTGTCACACAATCCCTTGTTCAAAGTCCCAGGTGAATCCCGGAATAAAGAACAGAAATGGGAAAATATGGTAGACTGGGACTGGTGATGTTACCTAGTTGGGTAATGAAATGTCTGCAAGAAAACAGCTAAGCTCAGGGAGCACCAAGGACCCTACAGTCCTTCTCCTCCTCCTCCTCCTCTCCACAAACCCCACTCCCTTCTAGCACTGATGATGTTACCTAGTTTGGGTAAGAAAACAGCCAAGCTCAGGGAGCACCAAGGACCCTTCAAAAGTAGATTTGGGATGCAGGAAGGAACAACCTAACCACCTGGGAATCACACCGCTGTGGTCTCTCTCACACACACAAAGGGTGATTGCCCTTGGAAGACAATTCTGCAACCTGGCGGTTTTTTCCTGGTGGATGGGGGGGCGGGGAATCAAACCTTAATAGTTTCTCAAGTCAAAAATCTGAGAAATTAAAGGCCAGTCTCTTCGTTCATCTGCTGCTTCCTGCGTTTTTCAGATTCCTGATTGCAGGAAGAGGCGCCACAAACATTAGACCCAGCTGTCCGTTCCAACGACGCAGGCGAGCTATTCTTTTCCCTAACATTCTGATAATCAAGGAAGGTGACAGTCAAATGGCCTCTGAAAAGTTCAGCTCCGATTGTAACCGGAGAAGGAACGTGGTGCGAAAGGCTCCATTTCCGCCCCTTGTCCCAAAACAGAAAGACTTAATTTCACCTCGTCCGTTTTATTATCCTTCGTTCAGTTATGTAACCGGAACAAACACACATTATAATTCCAAGAGATTACATATGAGAGAGAAAGAGAAAGAGAAAGAGAAAGAGAAAGAGAAAGAGAGAGAGAGAGAGAGAGAGATGCATCGTTTTGTACAATTTAGGGATGGTATAATCCTATTTCCTTTGTTTTTTTCCACTATTGGCAGGTTAGAAGGCAGATCAGAGTAGCTATCTTGCCTTTTTTGACCTCTCTGCCCTCGTCCCTGAAAGGTGCCACTGGATCATGAAAGGAACCGGAGGAAACCAAAGGCATAGTTGTCTTGAAAGTGCTTTGAGAGAAAGAAGCTTTGAAATGCTCAGTATCTGGCTATAAGATACATACATTATTTTATATACAAAAAAATAAAAATAACTGTGGCCAAATCACCCTCCTGCCTGGCCCCCATATAAGCTGCCCAAATGAAGTTTCTGAGTTTGCAGGCTCTCTGCATTGGGGGGGGGGGAAATGATTTAAAGTCCTTAACTTGCTGCTTGAAGATACGGTGATCGGTTGCTTTGGTTCATAAATTGCACTAAGGCTGTGGCGTGAACCAGGCTAGGTTGTAAACCCTGGTTAATGGCGAGTGTGCCCTATGGCCCCAGAAAACTATGATTTAAATCGTAAATAAAAACCTAATTAGGTCTTGATGCAGTGTTTCTCACACTTGGCAACTGTTAAGATGGCTGGACTTCAACTCCCAGAATTCCCCAGTCAGCGCTGCACCTGGCCGGCCTTGGACGCCCCCTGGCTGGTGACCCCTGTCTGATTGGGGCCTTTCCCAGTAGTGAAAGGGGGGCTGTGCCAGCCCCCACTTCCAATGCCAATCGGATGCCCACAGTTGTATTGAATGGCACTTCCAACACACTCTCCAAGCTCAGGTGGGCTGCTTGAGCCTTTGCTTCAAAGCTTGGTTTGTGGAGGAATGCCCTGCAGAGCATCGTTCATGGGGAGAAGAGAGGGAGGACCACAGACTGTCTCCCCATCACAGCTGAGACCGCAAGAACTTTGCAAAAAAAAACACCTGGGATGGTTCAGGATCAGGTGACAAACTCTTTGTCTTACTGTGGTTGAACGGGACAGGACAGAGTGGAGCATAATTGGAAAAAAAAATCCAGCTAGTTTTTGCATTAGTGGAACATAGCCCACCTTCTGTTTGTTCCTCGGCTTGGTCTAAATCAGTTTAAACATCCAAATTCAAATTTTCTGACAGGGAGAGCCAATGGAACGGCTTGCCTCCTGAGTGCTCCATTGCTGGAGGTTTTCAAGAAGAAAAAAAAAATTGGACAGCCATTTGTCCAGGATATTATAAGGTCTCCTGTCTTGGGCAAAGGGTTGGACCACTAGACCTTAGAAGGTCCCTTCCAGTCCTAGGATTCTATGGTTTGACTTCTATCACACAGATTTTCTGAACTGGTTCAAACCTTCATGTCACTTTCCAAATGAATTCAAAATTTCAAATGGAATTACTTTCCAAAACCAGTGATATGGGTTCCCCCCCCCAATGATAAATAAAAGAACAGAATAAACACCAACTCTCTTATAGGTGTTATAAAATAGTTTATGAAGACATTTCCCTATAAGTTTCTCCATCTTTCCTCAATCAGGATAATACACAGGAGAACCATCCTGGCATCTCCCAGTTGTAAACATCTCGTTCCGGATTGTGTACTACTGTACACAACGTACCTTCCACAAAAGTACCCTGAGCTTATTCCCTGCCCATTAAATGCCTGATAGCCTCTAAGGTTACTCACTTAAATTCAAGTTTTGCCAACTGGAAAAATAAATCATGCCAGGCCAAGATTGACAGCCTACAAGACCTCACGTTCCCTAGAGTTTGCTCCGCCCGTCTGAATCTGCAGCAGGACACAGCTCTATATCAGCAACCATTAGTCCCAGTTACAAAAACACCGGGGTGTAAATTCGGATTGTCCACGGCTCGCTGGTTGAGGTATGGAAAGCCCCCAGGCCGGCTCCTGGCAACGGGTCACTGTAAGGTACATGCTGAAAAAGGGGAGAACGGGAAGAAAGCAATTTAGATTAAGCCTGAAATGAATCCATTAAAAAAAGGTAGAAGGGGGGGGGGGAAGCAATTTGGATTAAGCCTGAAATGAAACCATTAAAAAAACAACCCAACAATGCTATTTTCAAATTAGTTTTAGCAAAGTTTAAACCTGACATTCTAAATAGCTGGCTCAAAATTGATCTCTTGGAATCAATTTTTTTCTCCTGGCAACAGCCTGGATCAGTTGCTAAGTTTTCTTGGCAACGTTATTTGGAAGTGGTTTGCCTTCTTTGCTCTAAGGCAGCGAGAGAGGGACTGGCCCAAAGTCGCCCAGGGGCTTCGTGCTTAAGGCGGGACTGGAAGTCACCATCTCCCGATTTCTAGCCTGGTCCCTTCACTACACCAACCTGGTTCTCCACATCAACACTTATCCAATGTAGGGTAGGGCACGGTATGGTAGGGTGGAAGGTAGGTAGATGGAAGGAAGAAAGAAAGGGAGGGAGGAAGGAAGGAAGAGAGAAAGGAAAAAAAGAAAAGAAAGAAAGGCAAAAGGGAAGGAGGGAGGGAGGAAGGAAGGAACAGAAAGGAAGGAAGAAACAGAAAAGGGGAAGGAAGGAGAAAGGGAGACAGTGAGAGAGGAAGAAAGATGGGAGGGAGGGAAGGGAAGGGAAGGGAAGGGAAGGGAAGGAAGGAAGGAAGGAAGGAAGGAAGGAAGGAAGGAAGGAAGGAAGGAAGGGAGGGAGGGAGGGAGGGAGGGAGGGAGGAAGGAAGGAAGGAAGGAAGGAAGGAAGGAGGAAGGAAGGAAGGAAGGGAAAAGGGAAGGGAAGGAGGGAGGGAAAGACAGAAAGAAAAAAGAAACAGAAAGGAAAAGGGGAAGGAAGGAGAAAGGGAGAGTGAGAGAGAAAGAAAGATGGGAGGGAAGGAGGGAGGGAGGAAGGAAGGAAGAAAGGGAGGGAGGAAGGAAGGAAGGAAGAGAGAAAGGAAAGAAAGGAAAGAAAGAAAAAGAAAGGCAAAAGGGAAGGAGGGAGGGAGGAAGGAAGGAACAGAAAGGAAGGAAGAAACAGAAAAGGGGAAGGAAGGAAGGAAGGAAGGAAGGAAGGAAGGAAGGAAGAAAGGAAGGAAGGAAGGAAGGGAGGGAGGGAGGGAGGGAGGGAGGGAGGGAAGGGAAGGGAAGGGAAGGGAAGGGAAGGGAAGGGACCAGACTTACAGTTTCTTACGGAATCCGAAAGGCCCTCATTTCCGATGGACTCAGCTTCCCACTGGGATTCCTTGATCTACAAGGAAAAGAGATCCGGGCGTTTCTCCTGAGTTTCCTAAGACTCCTGGCAGCTACAATCTGCCTTCCTGGGGCCTCCCCTAGTCCTCAACGCCATCACGAGAGCTCGGCCAGCCCCACAGAAAGCTCCTCCTGGCAGAGATGATGAAATTCTGGATATCCCCAGAAATAAGCCACAAAGGCAACAGAGCAACCTCCGACATCCTGCCGTCCCTTTTCTGTATCAACATTCACACACGCACCCTTAGCCAAGCACAGGAGATAGCCAGGATTTGAATCCAGAAGCCAAAGGGAGGTGCAAGGGCCATTTACCAGAATGCAAACTGAGGCAAGGGATTTAACCTCAAGGGGGGGGGGAATTCCACCATGATGGAGAAATTCCTTAGACAGGAGAATTTACTTAGGAGTTGAGTTCAGGCCTTCCCATTTTAAAGCTCCCACACTCTTCCTAGGCTTAGACTTCCGTATACCACCGCACCTATTCTCACAATCACCTCTGCTCGATGTTTTGAGGCGTCTCCTACTTTGCAGGTCAATGGAAGGCAGCTCTCTCCCCCCCTCCTCCCCCCCCCAACTTCTCCTACCTTGATCTGTTCTTTCAGATACTCTGCTCGGGCCATCAGCGTCTGGATCTGCCAAGACAAACATAAGCTCAGGTTTTGCAATTTCCCTTTTAATGGAGTGCAAACCCTTTTTGAGAATTGGAACAGCAGGAAGGGTCCTCGAATTGTCGTCCATTCATCAGTCCTAAAGGACATCAGAAGAACCTTGTGGGACCAACCTCTGGGTCCATCAAGCCAGCCCTGTCCATCGCTCAACGGCCAAAGAGCACTCGGGAAGCCCATCGGCCTGGCGCGGAAGTGATTTGAGACGCTTCCATTACTAAACACATACATAACACGTGGTGTCTATGGTATCAGTCATCCAGGTCATGGTTGCCCCAAAGGTGCTTTTTCCAAAAGGCAACTGGACTTTCTTGGTTTTTCACTCTGAAAACGTTTTGCTTCTCATCTAAGAAGCTTCTTCAGTTCTAACTAACCGGTAGGGAATGGAAGGATTTATATTCTTTGCAGTCAGCTGTCATTAGCACTTGAATGACCAATTCTCAGAGCACTAACGATCTGCTGACTGGAAAGAATATAAATCAGAATAACAGAATTGGAAGGGACCTTGGAGGTCTTCTAGTCCAACCCACTGCTCAGGCAGGAAACCCTATACCATGTCAGACAAATGGTTGTCCAATCTCTTCTTAAAAACCTCCACTGTTGGAACACCCACAACTTCTGGAGGCAGGTTGTTCCACTGCTTAATTGTTCTCACTGTTTGGAAATTCCTCCTTAGTTCTAGGTTGCTTCTCTCCTTGGTTAGTTTCCATCCATCGCTCCCAATCCTCCCTTCAGCTCCTTCCATTCCTCACCAGTTAATTAGAACCGAAGAAACTTCTTGGATGAAAAGCAAAATGTTTTCAAAGAAAAAACAAACAAACCAGAAAATCCAGCTGCCTTTTGACAAAAGCAACTTTGGTACATGCAAGGTTTTCTTCATTCTATGGCCTGCATTCAGACGTTTGATGCACCCCTGTTCAACCAACAAAAGCCAGGTTTGTGCTCTTGAAGTGTGGTTCTCCTGACTCAGAAGTTTTCCCTTGGAGGCAACAGCCCTTCCTGTTCTCTGGGGCCCAGATTCCACTCCGGGGAGAGAGCCATAATGTACCTCAGCGTGTAGCAGTTCTCGTCTTCTTCCCGCAGGTTCCGCTGAATTTAGGGGAAAAAAGAGAATAAAGAGTATTTGATTGCTTAAGAACTAAAAAAAATAATGCAGTGAGTTAGGTTATATGCCCAACAGTTACAGCAACATTGTAGGGCTGGGCAGAAATCTGGATTCAAAAGATAAAATACGACTTACAGGCCGTTCTAGACTTACAACCGTTTGTTTAGCAACCGTTCAAAATTATAACACTGAAAAAATTGACTCGAGTTCAGCACTTATCTACTCAAGTTCACACGTTGCAGGAAGCCTTTGTTTTAAGCATGGGGGGTTGATTAAGCCACAGCGGACTGGGTCCTCACCACCTGCTAAGTCATGAAGCATGGTGTCCTAACCACGATAACCAGCTTTGCGATACACTGAATCTAAACCGAGGATGCCATGAAATGTTTAGTTGCAAAGTATGGAGGCAGCCCAAAGTTCTCCCAAACGATCCAGATACAGAAATCTAAGGGGCTGCCACAAAGGGGAGGGGGATCAACCTCTTCCCCAAAGCCCCTGAAGGCAGGACAGGAAGCAACGGATGGAAACTTATGAAGGAGAGAAGCAAATCTGGAATTAAGGAGAAACTTCCTAACAGTGAGGACAATTAACCAGTGGAACAGAAGTTGCCTTCGGAAATTGTGGGTGGTTCATCACTGGAGGCTTTTAAGAAGAGATGATGATGATGATGATGACGATGACAATAACAACAACAACAACAATAATAATAATAATAATAATAAAAAGTTGGAAAGGACCTTGAAGGTCTTCTAGTCCAACCCCCTGCTCAGGCAGGAAACCCTAGCTTAGACCATTTCAGAATAGAATAATAACTTTATTGTCACTTTGAATGTACACTAATCGGCACACATTAAAATGAAATTTCGTTGCATCCAGCTCTCAAAGGATCACCACCTCAAATACACACTACATAAATATGACAAAAATAAATAAGTCAATACAGAATTAGGCATATATCCACGTATATTACATGACAAATGGCTGTCCAGTCTCTTCTTAAAAACCTCCAGTGTTGGAGCATTCACAACTTCTGGAGGCAAGCCGTTCCGCTGATGAATTAACAAAACGACAGAGTTGGAAGGGACCTTGGAGGTCTTCTAGTCCAACCCCCTGCTCAGGCAGGAAACCCTAGACCAGAGGTACCCATCCTTTTGGGCACCAGGGACCGGTTCCGTGGAGAGAGGTTTTTCCGCGGACCGGAGGGTACGTGGGTTTGTGTGCTGCCTGCATCCCGCGGATGGGGCTTTGCTTGTTTCTGCGGACCGGTTGCTGGCATGCCGTGGCCTGGTACTGGGGGTTGGGGACCCCTGCCCTAGACCTTTTCAGACAAACAGCCATTGGTCTGAATGGTAGTCCTATGCATTAAGATCAAGTCTGACCTCACCGCTAAGCCTATGTGCAGCAGAAGGGGCAGCTGGCCACCATCGACCCTTTTCTCCTGTCCTCCAGCCTCTTCCTGGCATCACCCAGCGAGCTTTTCACTCACCAGCCAGCATCAGAAGCAATTCGCCCAAGCTCTGCTGATACAGCTCCAGCGTTTCGCTGTCCTCCTTTCCTTCTTCTTCCTGGGGACAAGAGAGAACAAGCTGAATCCCTGCTGGACGAAAGGACTTACTTCAACCCCGGGGATACAAATATTATCTCCCAGCTGAATATGAATCAACACACACCCACACCCACACCCACACACCCTCCACTTTTCATCAAAGTAGAGGCCATAAAAGGACCCTCACGGGGAGGAAGGGATGGAGAAAGAAAAGTTTCTGTCCTTCCTTCCTCACCTCTTCCCCCCTAACCCCTAACCCTTCCGGCAAAAATATGGGGTCATCGGATAAAATTAAAGCCAGGCGATTTTAGGAAGCAGAAAAAATCGGCTCTCTTCATGCTACTGAATGCTGAGTTCACGGGGAGAGCGCTGATTCAGCCATTCATTTCTGAATGCAATTGAACACGCTGGCACTCGAGCGGACTGCAAAGGCAAGCAGGCTCTGTGCGTACGTGTGTGTGTTGCATGGACTTGGCTGGGCAGGATCGAGAGTTTTTAAAAAAGTCCCACTGAACTCCTCTCCCATCCCAAGTGTGGTTTAGCACATCCTTCGGAGCCCTTACAATATTTGGTCCTTATTTTGCCTTTTTGGACCGAGGGGCCGTTCGAGGAGCTTAAGGGTTAGGGTTATTCTCCAAAACACCCGAAGGCAGGACAAGAAGTTAACAGACAGAAACTAGAAGGAAGGAGAAACTTCCCGACAGTGAGAACAATGAATCAATGGGAGGGCTCGGCTCCAGAGGCTGTGGGGGCTCTGTGGCTGGAGGTTTTTAAGAAGAGACTGGAGAGCCATTTGTCTGAAATGGTAGAGGGTCTTCTGCCTAAGCAGGGGGTTGGACTAGGTGACCTCCGAGATCCCTTCCAACTCTATTATCTTTTCTTTCTTTCTTTCTCTTTCTTTCCTTTCACTTCTTCCTTTCCTTTTTTTCTCTTTTTTCCTTCCTTCCCTTCCTTCTTTTCCTTTTCTTTCTCTTTCCTTTCCTTTCTTTCCTTTCCTTCTTTCTTTTCCTTTCCTTCTTTCTTTTCCTTCTCTTTTTCTCTCTCTCTCTCTCTTTCTTTTCCTTCCTGTCCGCCTGCCCGCCCGCCCTATCATTGGAGATTTTTAAAGAAGAGACTGGACAGCCACTTCTGTGAAATGAGATCAGGTTTCCTGCTCGAGGAGGGTTGGACTAGAAGACCTCCAAGGTCCCTTCCAGCTCTGTCAGTCTGTTAAATCTCCCGCAGCCTTCCACAATCTCCCAGAAGTCACCACCCTGCTCGTTTGGGACTGCAGCTCGTTCTCTGCCTTTGAGCGCAGAGTCCCTGCGTGCTCCCCGGTTCAACCACGGCAACCCTCTCTGTTCCCCCCCCCCCAGCAGCTGACCTTCGCCACAGCGGCAGATGCGACCTCCAGAGCAGCATAAAGCCGAGATTTGTTCTTAGACATTTCTGGAACAAGAGAGGAAAAAAAGGTTTGCAGCTGAGTAAACGTTAAGATAAAGTTCCCAGGGTGTCAAGGTTGAATCGCTAGGATGCCTGCTAACTTCTACCACTAATCAGCTTGCCAAAGAAATGGGGGGAGGGGGGAAATGGGACCCAATGGGGATCCCAAGAAGCCATTCAGGGAGACTGAGAGCCTGCAAGAACGCCAAGGTCACTAACGCAGGTGCTTGACGGAGAAGTGGACCGTTCCCATAATAAAACGAAGTTTGACGATTGGACAATGTGAACACCCAGTGGGAGCGGGTAAGGGGAAGCTATGGCTTAACTAGGCAATTTTTCACACGGGAAAACCAGAGCTGGTTTTGCTCCTTCGGTTCCGAGATGTGTATTCAATAAAGCTTATATTTTATGGCATTCAAAAGCTTTGAAGATTCCTTTTTTGGGTTTCGCTAGTCCAGGGGTTCCCAACCGGGGGTGCGAGACGATATTCTAGGAGGCACGAAAACTTGGCTATTCAAAATTATAGTGTATATGTATAATTGGTAAGGGGTGCGAGAATATATCAGAAGCATTCTAGGGGTGCGGGGTATAGAAAAGGTTGGGAGCCGCTGTGCTAGTCGGACAGTTGACAGAGGGGCAGGTTTTTGTATGCAGGTAATTCTCGACTTATCACTGTAGCTAGGACCAGAATTTCTATTGCTAAAACAAGGCGGTTGTTAAACGAGCAATGCTTGATTGTACATCCTTTTTTGCCAAAGAAAAGTTTCTTGGGCAACCACAACACCCCCCCTCCCCCCGAAACTGATTGTCTGTCTTGGAAACCTACAGCAACGTAGGCAAACACAACATGCTCTTCCTTTTGCCAGCTCTGTCCTAAAATAGTAAATACAGCTCAGGGGGGAAACATCTCGATTTTGGAGAAAGGGAGGCTGTGGAGCAGCGCCCTCTGGTGGCTCATGACACTCCTGCAGGATTGCCACCCGGCCTCATTTTGCAGCAGATCCTTGTTTATCATAGAATCGTGGCGCTGGAAGGGACCTTGGAGGTCTTCTAGTCCAACCTTGGCCACTTTAAGACAGGTGGACTTCAACTCCCAGAATTCCTCATGGCTGGCTGGGGAATTCTGGGAGTTGAAGTCCACAAGTCTTACAGTGGCCAAGGTTGGAGACCCTGACTTATGCCTTATCAACCAGACACTATTTCAAGCAAGGGTTTGATGGTGCTCCCTTCTTCAGCTTCTCTCCCTTAGAAATTTACCTTTTAAAATGTCCCGTCCAGGGCAGCCTTTTTGCAAAAGGGCTTTGTTGTCCGATGCTACCAGCACTTTGAGCTGCTCAGCACGTGAGATGTAATCGCTCACCTAGGCAAGAGGGGAAACAGGACATAAACACGAAACATCTGACACTTGACTAGGAAGCAGAAGCAGAATGTTAAAATAAAAGAGAGAGCTTTTATAGCTTTGCACCAAAGTAGGCGCCTTGCAAATGAATGGTGCCTGTTTTGCTTCTTGAAATAACAAAATAAATTGGGGCTCAGCACAGCCAAAGGGCTCTTGAGGTAAAATACTGCTAATAAATAGGCTGTTTCTGAGATTAAACTGCAGTGGAATCCTGTGTTTCTTAACTGTGGAGGCTTTTAAGATAGGTGGACTTCAACTCCCAGCACTCTCCAATCAGCCATGAGGAATTCTGGGAGTTGAAGTCCTCCTGTCTTAAAGTTGCTGAGGTTGAGAAACCTGAATTTTGGCATTGCTAAAAGCTGAAGAGGAATTAGGGAAAACTGTTGCTCCGAGTTATTCCCAGCTGGATTTAATTCCGACTACTTTGCCTGAATAAATGTGTTTGCCGTATTTTTTGACGACTGGGGCTCCTTTATCAGTAAGACAAAATACCCATTTCCCAAAAATCGAATATTGGTGTGCCTATCAGTATAGCAAACTAGACTATATTTATTGGGAGTTTGCCTAGCAGTAAAATTTATTTTGCTGACCCTATTCCTCAGCTCGCTTTCAAGGCTAACTGCTTTTTAGACACAGCTTCCCAAGAGGAGGCCTATTGGGAAAAAATGCTGGTGGGTCCCACCTATCCTCCTTGCCTAAGGCAGAAATCCTGGCCTAACCCTGCTTGCAAAGGAGCACTTTCACCTACCCCAAAAGTTTGCCTGAAGAATTAGCCATCGGGTCAGTTGGAACCTGGGCGTTCGACTCACCTTGGATCGGATCGCTTCCTTCCGCTGGGCGTCTTGTTCATCTGAAGACAAGAAGGGAGGTGAAGAAGTGGGCAAGGCAGGCTGTGTATTACACCGAGAGGCAAAGCCAAGGCAGCCTGCCATAATTTGAACACTGGCAACCGTAATGGAGCCTGCCAATCGTGACGGTCACAAAACAGGCTGGTCATGCAAAAGACCTGATTTTACCACCTGTTTTTTGCAGTGCTCATTAAGGACACGCAGCAGTCGTTAAGCGAGCCGAGGGTTCGCTATGGAGGTGGTTTGCTGGAAACCGGACGTCAGTTTTCCCTTTTGGGGAAAACACGTTATAAGACACAGTCACATGACGCTGGGATGCTGCAAAATGGATGCTGTGAAGCACCTGTAGTTTGGTCATGTGACTCCCAGGGGTGTTACTAAGTGGCAGGACTTTGAATCTCGGTCGTAAGTAACTCCCAGTAGCTCATAAGTCAGGGACTACCTGTTGATGTCTTTGCAAGCCCCTTTTAAGGGTGATTTTGCCAGCTAGTGCAGAAACAAGCAAAAAAGTGGATTCTAGGAAAAAGAAAATCAGGTGGAGACGGAGAAAATCTTGGGAGAATATGTTTGGGCAGCAAGAAATGAACAAAGTCGGGAAGAGGCTGGTCCCAAGTGAAAATAAATTGATTCCCCCAGACCCAAATCCAGGTCTTCATAGAACATAGAATCAGAGCTGGAAGGGACCTTAAAGGTCTTCTAGTCCAACTCTTGCTCAGACAAAAAACCCTATACCATTTCAGACAAATGGCTGTCCAATCTCATCTTTAAACCCTCCAGGGATGGAGCACCCACAACATCTGAAGGCAAGCTGTTCCACTGATTAATTGTTCTCATTGTCAGGAAATTTCTCCTTAGTTCTAGGTTGGATGTTTTTTTTCCATAAACTTCCACCCATTATTTCTTGTCCTGCCCTCCGGAGCACTTTGCTTTTACTCAGAGTGGGTTGACTTACTCTGGAGGAAAGAAGGAAGGGGAAAGCAAAGAGCAACTGGGCTACTCACAACGTAAGGCAGGGACAAAGTACTCCAGAGCTTTGGAGTAGAGCGAAAGGGCGCTGGTCATGTCACCTTCTTGGTCCTTCTTGACCGCCTCCGTGACAAGCTTGGTCTGTAAAGAAGCAACGTTAAGAGAAGAGATTGTGGGCCAAGGGGGTCCATCCTCTAAAACAGGGGTGTCCAACCTTGGCAACTTTTAAGATCTGTGGACTTCAACTCCCAGAATGTCCCAGCCAGATAACATCTGGAGGTGGCTCAGAGAGAGAGACCCCCAAAATTCACTGAACTGTGAGGAAGAGGAGGAATTGATTTTTATATTTATGGAGTTATAATCAAACTTGCAAGAGTCTGTGATTAGAGCCACTCTCAATAAAAGTAGTTTTAGCTTTCCTATGGAGTGGATTTCCTGGTCTGATCTACCTAGGGGAGGTTAGTAAATAGAGACCCATCTAGATTCTGCTGTAATAGTAAGTCATCTGCCAATGCTGAACTACACCTCTCCCCTTCCTTTCCTTCCTTCCTTCCTTCCTCCCCTTTATCTTTCCTTCCTTCCCTCTTTCCTTCCTTCCTTTCCTTTCTCTTTCCTTTCCTTCCCTCTCTCCCTTTTCCTTCCTTCCTTACCTTTTTTCCTACCTTCCCTCTCCTTTTCCTTCCTTCCTTTCTTCCTTCCCTCCCCCTTCCTTCCTTCCTTTCTCTTTCCTTCCTTCCTTCCCTCCCTTTTCCTTCCTTCCTTCCCTTTCTTCCTTCCTTCCCTCCCCCTTCCTTCCTTCCTTCCTTCCTCCCTCCCTCCCTCCCTCCCTCCCTCATTTTCCTTTCTTTCTCTTTCTCTTCCTCATTTTTTCCTTCCTTCCTTCCTCCCTCCCTCCCTTAATTTCTACATTTTGTTTCACAGATGCAAAACAACAGGTTTCCACTACCTGATGCTGTAGCCAAGATGCTTCCTGGGAAAGACAACCGGTAGGTCCTGCTTTAGCCCGTGGGCTCTGCAGAACAGTAGCAGATATGCTTAACAGCCGTGTTACTAACTTAACAACTTCCTTCCCTCCCTTTTCCTTCCTTCCTTCCCTTTCTTCCTTCCTTCCCTCCCCCTTCCTTCCTTCCTTCCTTCCTTCCCTCTTCCTCCCTCCCTCCCTCCCTCCCTCCTTCCCTTTCCTTCATTCTTACACAGACAAACACACACACCCTCATACTTGGCCCTTTGCCACTACTCACTGCTTTCCCCAGACTTTCCGCGCTGGGCATGTGCTCCATGTCCACAAACGGATGTGCAAAGAAGGCCTGGAAGGAGATCCGCTGCTGGGGGTCCCTTTGCAGAAGACGCTGCAGGAGATCCCGGCACTCCGGGGAGAGTCGGGGGCGGCTGGGAAGCTGGGAAGGAAAGGTGGAAGAATCTGGTGAAGGCTTAAAGGTACCCCACTTCTAACCAGGAAGATTTTCGGTCACTCAATGGGTAGCGAAGCTGATGAGATGTTCCATGAAGTGGTGGGGATGGAAAGCTGTGCTTTGGGTCCCTTTGAGAATCTGGGAGAACCTGTGGATCCCTTCTCAGAAAAAATGCAGGGAGGAAGGGGTGGGAATTAAAAGTAGCTTGCAAACCCCTGCGGTAAAACTCACAACTGACAAAGTCATCCCCACCTGCAGCCTTGCAGGCTTACCTCAACAGGCTGGCTGCTCCGGATCTTCTCCTCCAGCTCAGCAAACGATTTGGAGGCGAAAGGCGGTCGGCCAAAGAGAGCCTCTAAAGGGGGGAAAAGAGGTAACCTGGTTAAGGATCGGAGGTCTTGTGCAGACGTCTGAAAGAATCCTGCGGAAGCTGCAGGGAATGAAGCCACAATCGCTGCTTTCAAATCACTTTTCCTCCACTCTGCAAGCCCCACTCCCTTCTAGAATTGATGATGTCACCTAGTTTGGTAATAAAACATCTGCAAGAAAACCACCAAGTTCAGACAGCACCAAAAAGCTCACAATTCTACGATCTTTAGCCGAGACAGTTCAATTTTCCTGGTTTTTGTGGCCTGAGCTTGCAATTCCATTATGAAATGTAGACCACGGTGGGAAGACTGCATTAATAACACTCCCCTGTCACTGAAGATGAACTTAACAAATAACAAGAGTTGGAAGGGACCTTGGAGGTCTTCTAGTCCGACCCCCTGCTCAGGCAGGAAACCCTATACCATTTCAGACAAATGGCTGTCCAGTCTCTTCTTAAAATGCTCCAGTGTTGGAGCATTCACAGCTTCTGGAGGCAGGTTGTTCCACTGGATAATTGTCCTCCCTGTCACGAAATTCCTCCTTAGTTCTAGGTTGCTTCTCTCCTTGGTTAGTTTCCATCCATTGCTGCTTGTCCTGCCCTCAGGTGGTTTTGGAGACTAGGTTGACCCCCTCCTCTTTGTGGCAGCCCCTCAAATATTGGAAGACTACTATCATGTCATCTCCTAGTCCTTCTTTTCATTAAACTAGACATGCCCAATTCCTACATCCACAACTTCTGGAGGCAAGTCATTCCACTGATTAATGGGCTTATTAATATATATAGGTTTCATTTTTAACGTGTGCCAATGTGTTCACAGAGCAAAGTGACAATAAAGGTTATCTTATCTTATCATCTTATTTATCCTCTCCTCTTCTCTCCTCTCTTCCCATCCCAACCTGTCCTATCCTATCCTATCCTATCATCTTATCATCTTATCTTACCATAGAGGATCACGCCCACTGACCACAAGTCTACGCGGGCATCGTATTGCCGATTGCACACCATTTCTGGCGCCATATAAAGAGGCGAACCTCTCAGCACATGTTTCTCGTCCCTGGGGGACATGTGCTGGGCGAATCCAAAATCTAGGGAGAAAGAGGGAGCATTGATTAAGTCTTCAAAGCAGGATTCATCCCTGCATCCCGGGGAAACCACGATGTACGTGTGGAGCTCAAGGTATGATCATTCATTTGCCAATCATTTGGGGACTCTCGAAAAAGTGCTTTATGGCTGATCCTCGCATTTACGACCGACATGGTAAAGTCAAACCCTGCCGATTTTGTTACTTGTGAGCAAAATCCACTTTAAGGGATGTTAATAAGACGTTGAGCACAGCCTGAGCCTGACGTTTCGGTCCTTCCCATACCTGCCAGCTTGAGGTGAGATTTCTCCAAGGAACTCAGTAGGATATTCTGAGGTTTGAGGTCCAGATGGCAGACATTCTTATCGTGAAGGAATTTCAAGGCACAAGCTGCTTTGAACAAAAAAGAAAGAAAAGGCACTCCGTAACAGTCCATATTCTTGAGGACTAAGATGCCTAAGCCGGTGTTTCTCAACTTCAGCAACTTTCAGAGGGGTGGACTTCAACTCCCAGAATTCCCCAGCCAGCAAGTTGAAGTTCAACCCTCTTAAAGAAACATTGCTCTAAACCAGGAGTATCCAACTTTGGCCACCTTAAGACATGTGGACTTCAACTCCCAGAATTCCCCAGCCAGCCACGGGGAATTCTGGGAGTTGAAGTCCACAAGTTTCTCTCCGTAGTCCTCACCCAGTTGTTGTAGAAATATACAAGCCACCTTTTCGGGAAGAATCCTCCGGCTACGGATGAAACGGGATAGATCACCTCCAGCACAATATTCCATGATTAAGTAGATGTATTCCTTGTCCCACTAAAACAGAACGGGGGGAAAAAAATCCATCGAGTTTATCAAAAGCACATCTACTTTCCCATTCCCATTGAGCCAACCTCTCCCCCCCCCAAGTTTCTAGTCCTTATGGAGGCAATTTGGGTGATACCTAGTCCCAGTGGCAGTTATTGCTGAGAATTGCACCCATCAGTCTTAGGAGGTGGTGCTCTAATTAGCTTGGTCAAAGAAATGCCTGCAGAGCCTTAGCTAGTAGTCCTCAACTTACAACGATCGTTCCAAGTTACAACAGCACTGAAAAAAGGGACTTACGACTAGTCCTCACACTTCTAACCGCACTCAATCTCAGCCAAAGCCCCCCCCCTTCTGATTTGCACCTGGAAGTCCTTTAACTCCACAATGTGAGGGTGCCGGATGTTTTTGAGGATTTCGATTTCGGTCAGCAGGTTTTCGACAGAGGCCTTGTTGAGATTCTTCTTACTCACACATTTGATGGCCACCACTTCCCGGGAGTTCTTCTAACAAGGCAGAGAGGAAAAGAGTTTGGAATTTTCTAGTAAGGATTTTATTTTATATTTTTTTAGCTTTTTAAAATGCTTTTTTTAACCTTGGGTATTTTATATTTTTTTAGCTTTAAAAATTTTTTTTTTAACCTTGGGTATTTTATATTTTTAAGCTTTTTAAAATGTTTTTTTAACCCTGGGTATTTTAGATTTTTTAGCTTTTTTAAAAAAAATTTAACCTTGGGTATTTTAGATTTTTTAGCTTTTAAAATGTTTTTTTAACCCTGGGTATTTTATATTTTTTAACTTTTAAAATGTTTTTTTAACCTTGGGTATTTTATATTTTTTTAGCTTTTTAAACATTTTTTTAACCTTGGGTATTTTATATTTTTTTAGCTTTTTAAACATTTTTTTAAACCTTGGGTATTTTATATTTTTAAGTTTTTAAAACATTTTTTTAACCTTGGTTATTTTATATTGTTAAGCTTTTTAAAATGATTTTTTTAACCTTGGATATTTTATATTTTTAACCTTTTATAATGTTTTTTAATCTAGGGTATTATATATATTTTAGCTTTATAAAATGGTTTTTTTAAACCTAGGGTATTTTATATTTTTTCGCTTTCTAAAATATTTTGTTTAACTCTGGGTACTTGTAGGGGAGATGGCTTGGAATAAAAATTGAATAAATAAATACATTTAATAAATAGATGCCCCTCTGCTCCTCCTTATTTTTAAGGTGCTAACGAAATAATAGGGTTTTTTGGGGGGGGGGGGGCTTTCATGAAAAATGCAGCAGCCTTTCATTGCTTTCGTTTGGTCATCCTGCGTCACTCCACGCATGCCTCCACTTTCATTTCCAACCCGATCCACAGATCATCCATGCACCCCAGAACGCTCTCTTTTTTGGGGCGGGGAAGGGGGTCCACCCTAATTTTTCCAAAGTGGGAAGAGACCCCCGCCCCACCCCAAGACCACAACCTTTAGGAAACCCCAGAGGGAAGGAGGTGGAGGGTCTCAATCATCCCACCCACCCACCCCCAACTCCTGTCCGGCTGGCTTTGCGCGCGCGCCCCCCAACCCAGCGAGCGCCAGGAGCGGCGCGCGGCTGAGCTCCTTCCAGGTAGACTTCCCGGCGCTGGGGAGGCTCCACTTCGGAGCCCACCAAGCCTCGGCAAGAGGCGGCTCCGGGCTGCTCCGGCCCGGCCCCGCGTTACCTTCCGGTAGGCTTTGAAGACTGTGGCGTAGGTGCCGCTGCCCAGCCGCTCGGTCAGCAGGAAGTCTTCCAGCTGCGGAGGCGCCCAGCCGGCCCCGGACATCCCCGCGCAGCGCCGGGCAGAGGCCAGGCGGCCGGGCCGGGCTGGGCTCTCCGGGTCCCCCGCAGGACTAGGAGGAGGAGGAGGAGGCGGCGGACGAGGCTCCTCCCGCTCCGCTTCCTGCTGGGTAGAGCCGAGCCAGCCGGGCGACGAGAAGCGCAGCCGCCCCGCGCGCAATAACCGGCTGGCAGCCGCCGCCGCTTCTGCGGGCTTCCCCGGCGGGGGGACTTGCTCCGGGGTAGAGACGGACAGGGAGCCCCCGGCGCCGGTTTGAGCCACTTTGGGCCAGGAGAGGGAAGGCACCCGGTTAGAAGTCAGGAGAGGCAGGCGGTGAGTTCTAGTTCCACTTTCGGCAGGACGGCGGGGTTGGGTGACTTTGAGCAGATCACTAAGCGGACGGAGAGTTTTAGTTTCCCTTTAGGCATGAAAGGCGGCTGGGTGACCAGGGGCCCATCACCAGGAGACGGTGAGTTCTAGTCCCGCTTTAGGCATGAAAGTTGGATGGGTGACCAGGGGCCAATCACCAGGAGACAGTGAGTTCTAGTCCCGCTTTAGGCATTAAAGACGGCTGGGTGACCTTGGGAACAGTCCCTCTCTCTTTGCCCAACCCCCCCACCCCCCCCACCCCAATTCAGGATGTTTGTAGTAGGGAAAATAGGAAGAGGGACTGTTAGGTATGCTCTCTGTCTTGAGTTATTGATAAATAAAGGCGGATATAAATTAACAAACCCGGGCATGGCCTTGGGCACTCTTGGGGAACAAAGCCTATGGGAGGGCATGGGTTGTCCTCTTGCAGCTCGGTTTGGAGGGATCCCCCATCCCTAAATTTCACTCACTCACTCACTCACTCACTCAGACCTTGTTGTGCAAACCCAGCCTGTGTTAAGTTTGTGATTTGGTGTTGTCTTACAAAGTCATAAAATTGGAGGGTGTGCAAACGAGCCACTGAGACTCAGTCTGTCGCAGGGTGCTTGAAAATGGTCTCTTGAAGCTAGCCCATCAGCTGCCTTCAGAAATGGGTTTGCATCGCTCCCCTTCCTCTTTTGAAGGGCCCCCTCAAGATCTTCAGGAACAGAATATCACAAAGCGACAAGGCAATAAAGACAAACGCAGGTGCTCCGGTGCTTAACGCACAATTACAAACAAACAAAAAAAAAAAACCAGACGTTTCTACTAATTCTTGATATTTTTATTCTGCATTGAATAACAAACAAAAGTTTGACATATACATTTTTTTTACAGGGACAAAAAAAAAAAAAGAGGCGGAAAATACATCCTAGAGGGGAAGATTCTTTTTTTTTAAAAAAAAAAAAAATCTCATTTCTGCCATCATTACATATCTTCAAAGAATAAAAAAATAAAAAAGAGAGACAGAAACCAAGAGATACTTCCCTGGGATGTACTGGGCTACATCCAACCTCACAAAGGTTTGGAAACATCTGTTGGGGGGGAGGGAACCCCTCAAAACACCTATGTATTTTGGGGGGAGGGGAGAAAGAGACACCAAGTTTACCTAAATGAGTAAAAAGCGAGGGGGAAAAATTGTTTAGTCGAGACTGCAGCCCCATCTAAGTTCTCTGAACATTTCCCCCTTCATCAGATCTATTCAAAGTTGCTTTTAAGCCTCTGGCGTGCATCTTAGATCGCTTAAATTAGGTCGAGGGAAGTAACCAAAGAGTATTTAGTGTTTTTTGAGACCTATATCCCCAATTTCTACTTGAGCAATCGATCAAGCCTATCAGATGGGGGAAACTGAGGTTTTGCTTTTACACTGATTCGTTTGCAGAAAACTCAAACAGGGCTTTGAGGAGACACCGAATGTTTTTAACAGCTGTCATTCATCACGGGTTGAATAACAAGACAGTAAGATTTTGGACGCTAAGAATGGCCTGTCATTCATTCTGCCCCAAACAAGCCTTGGCTAAAACCAGTCTTTTCTCTCCAAAATGTATTTTGAAACCAGAGGCACCGGCAACTGAAAAATCTGGTAAAAAATCAGAGATGTTTCCATAGGCGAATTTTTTATTTTTATTTTTATTTTGAGAAATAGGAGCTTTTGCTAACATGCTCTTTTTGAAGAACTTGTTTGGCAGCTGTATTGAAGCTGGGCGAGGAAGGCAGAGAGACCAAACCAGATACGTCAGCACTGAGTAAAATCAACACAGGATTACCCAAATTGGAACTATTTGCCCTCTTCATCTCAATGTTTGCTCCACTGTTTAACCTTGAACGCCCATCACCTTTCAAAATCCAGGTTGCTAGCTTCTCAGGGGCCAGTGAATAAGCCTTTATCCTCCCCAACAATCTGTAACGGTTCAACCCCAAATAGGAAACCTGGTTTGAGTGGCTTTAGGGAGGGGAAAAAAGGAGCAAGGAGTGTCCTCCAGAAATTGTCTTTCTTATCTCCCAGAAAACACACACTAGGGGAAAATGGCCGTGCGCTCCTCATCCTACGCTGGCAGTTAACGAGTCTTCGGCTAATTAAAAATCAACAAGGACAGCAGCTGGGAAGACGAGGAGAAGGGAAGTAAATTGTTCATTGACGCTTCCAGTGGGAAGTGCAAAACTGCTTTTCCCCCAAGCCGGCAACGGAAGAAATGGAAAGCGCACGAAATAAGTCAAAAAAGATGTATATTGGAAGGGGGAGAGGGAGGAAAGGGCGGGGGAAGGAAAATCACACCAAAAGTTAGACACCCTAATCTTTGCACTTTCCCACAAGACGCGGATGGAGAACAGGGCAAAATTTCAGAGAAAGCTCCCGGTGAGTCTCTTGGGAGGTAAGACTGCCTCCCCCCGCCACCCCGTGGGGAGAGAACCGCCTGAACGTTGAGGATCAGGTACCATCCGGAAGGGAAGCTGGACCCTCGCTGGGGAATTTCAGTTTCCCCGGAAAGCATTTTGAGCCGCCGTGGAAGCTGCCCCGCTAGCGGCCGTCTGAAAGCTCCTGTTGGTGAGGATGCCTTGGGAGAATTCTTCCTGGGCTCTCTGGAAGCTGGCGCCGGTCCGGCGATAGAGCGAGTGGACCTTTGGGAGTGGACAAAGCAAGGTGAGAACTTCAGTTAAAAGCCCCCCCCCCAGGAGGTCCAGAGCTGGCTCCGTTCATCCCCTCTTCCAGCGGAGAAGACCACCACCACCGTCACCCGACCGCAGCACGATGGGGAGTGGCACTCTGGGCAGTTGTGCAAATGTTGCATGGGTCAACTTACGGCCCTTTATTTAGCAAGCATTTAAAGTTGTGGTGGTGCTGGTCCTCCTGCTCAACAAGGGTGGCAGCATCCCCCTGGCCAATTTTGTTCAACAAACAGTGGCTTAGTACCACGAATGAACTACTAATGGGGCAAATGCCCACCGAGCCATGACAAAAATATTCTAGAACAGAGGTCCCCAACCTTTTGGGCACTGGGGGCCAGTTCCGTGGAGAGGTTTTTCCACGGACCAGAGGGTGCGTGGTTTTGTGTGCTGCCTGCATCCCACGGATGGGGCTTTGCTTGTTTGTGCGGACCGGTGGCTGGCATGCCGCAGCCCGGTGCCGGTCCATGGACCGGGGGTTGGGGACCCCTGTTCTAGAAGCATATTAGTCCTCGGCTTACAACAGTTGAGTTAGTGACACAACGGCACTGAAAAAAGTGACTTACGATTGTTTTTCACATTGACAACCGTTGCAGCATTCCCATATGGGGGTCAGGTGATCAAACTGACCCATATTTATGACGGCTGCAGTGTCCCGGGGTCGTGTGATCCCCTTTTGTGACCTTTTGACAAAGCCAATGGGGAAGCCGGTTTCACTTAACAATTTGGGTTACTCACTTATCAACTGCAGTGATTTTACTGAAGAACCGTGGCAACCAAGGTGGTAAAAATGGGGCAAGGCTCACTTAACTAACGTCTCACTTAGCAACGTAAATTTTGGGCTCAATTGTGGTCGTAAGTCGAGGATAACCTGTTATCAGTGGGGCAGACCACTAGGCTCCTTTCGGATATTCGAGGAGGTGGGATCCATCAGCCCCACGTGGCCTAGAAAAAGGGCAGGGAGGGAGGTGGTGACCTCCAATCGCTGCCCAGTTAAATCTGCTTTTCCTTCCGTGGGAAGAGGAGGTGGGAGAAAGGCTGCTTAGAGATCCACATGGAAATGACTGCAGGACTCTAAACCACTGTCAATCATTTGTCTTTCTGCAGGCAACTCACTCGCTTCAGCAGGAAGAGGGAGAGAACGGCACAGGTTGTGAAGAACAGGGCCACCACCATCATGATGATCCTCACGGCCAGGTTTGAGGTCGCGGAGACTGCCAAAATCCAGCCGCTAGAGGAAAAAAAAAAAAGGAGAAGGGGATACTGAATGAGCGGGAATTCAGATCGCACGGAGAAGAGAGAATCAATACTGCGGAGGAAGGAGGCCAGCTGTATCAAAGGACCCCCTGATTCCCCTGGAGGTCCCTAAGAAGCTACTTGAAAGAATAAACAGATGTCTCTAAAGAGAGCTGTCTGGTCTAAAAAGGTCTCATGCTCTCTCTCACTGGTGGTAGCCAGGAATGTGTGTCTACGGAGACTGTCAGTCATCCAGGTCATGGCTGTCTCAAAGGTGCTTTTTCAAAAGGCAACTCGACTTCCTTGGTTTTTCCTGGAAGACCTTTCGCTTCTCATCCAAGAAGCTTCATCGGTTCTGGCAGGTTCATCCAGCCCTGGGTTTCCTCCTGGTATAAGCCAGACTTAATGCAACCGACTGAATCTGCTCAGTCCACTTTGCCTGAAAGCTGGACTGCTCGGGGCTTCTCTGTGGTTCTCCCCCTCCCCCTGGTTGACTTTGTCCAGTCAAATGATTTCAGGGCACACACAAACTACCTCCTACCCCAGATTTGATTCGGTCGGTTTCTTGAGGAAGAAAAAAGAGGAAGGTTACGGAGATGAAGGATGAGGACCGCTAAGTCCAGAATGCCTTGAATGAGTGAGAACTGAAAACACAGCCAGGGATGGAAAGAGCAGAAAGAGAGGGGAGGGGGGGAAGAGAGCGCAGGAGGGAGAGAGAGGGAGAATGAGAGGGAGGGAGGGAAAGGGAAAGGGGAGAGGGAGAAGGAGAGAAAGGAAGAGGCAGAAAGCGGGAGGGAGGGAGAAGGAGAGCGGGAGGGAGAGAGAGGGGGAGAGGAAGAAGGGAAGAGAGAAAGGGAGAGGCAGAGAGAGGCACACCATCCAGAGATCAGAAAACACGCAAGGGGAAGGGGCGAGCACAGCACGGGCGGGATGCATGTGAGAAGGTTAGAAGAAATACAGGCCTTTTGGGTGAGGGCAGGAAGCATGGAGTTAGAGGTGCTTCAGCTGGGATCTGTGGAAGCCGCAGACCAGGAGAGAAAAAAAACAGAAGAGGCTTTAGAAAAGGGTAAGTAAAGAGCCCCCCCCCCAAGGCAGCAGTTCTTTTTGTCTGTCAGCAAAAGGCAGATGCTCTGTCCATCAGGGCTTTGGGGTAGCCACGGGGCTTACCTGCTCCCCCAGTTAGGGATACCGACAGCCTGGACGACGTGGGCGATTATTTGGCAAAAAAATATGAAGAAGAAGAAGAAGAAACTGAAGGAGCTGTCAGACCTGTGAAGAGAACAGGGAGAAAGTCAAGCCAGGGGCCGTGCCATGCGGTAATTTCACTGAAGGCCCCTTTCAACTGTGGGAAATCAGCCCCCCACCCCAGAGAAGGAAATATTAAAAGGGCAGAATATTATATTTCCTCAAAGGATCTTAAAGAGGCAGAAAAGCATGCCCAGTTTTTCTTAATAGCCCCAAGTCTCCCTCCCCCAAACAGAAACCAGCTCTGTAGAAATGCATATTAATAATCCATTCAGGAAGGTTGGAGCCCTCCAGCTAGAAGCTTATGAAGACAAAGACACCTAACATCTACATACCCCGCCCAAACTCTAGGACAGGACATAATAGGATTAACCCACAGATGCCAAAGGGGCACACTCAGACTCAGGTCAAAGTACATGACACAGGAAATACAAAGCAGGAAATTCAAACAGGAACAGGAAATAACCTCAAGAGTCCCAGAGGTTATAAAAACCCACTCCCTACATGTGCTCTTCCCCCCCCCCCCTTCCAGAGCCATCTTTCTGTCTGGCTCTCCTCTTCAATAAACTGCAACCTTCTTTCTAAAGCAGTTGCTATGTTGTTTATTCCCGGCTTGGATTGGACCCTGTTGGAAGATTTTTCCTTCAACACAACATTAGATGCCGCCAGCCCTGCCCTCCGGGAGGGACGTGCTACTTGCCTGAAAGCCTTGTAAACTGGCCGATACCAACACAGGAAAGCGCAGGGGGTGAACAAGACAAGCCATAAGATGGACAGGCCGAAATCTGAGCCTGTGGTAGAGGGTTCCACTGTGAACACCGCCAGGCAGGCGAGGAGGTTTAACACCAAGGTGACTGAGTGAACTGGCCAGGAGAGAAAGATAATAATAATAATAATAATAATAAAATGCAGTCAGCGAAAAAGCTTCGCTAAAGCAGGGGTCTGCAACCTTGACAACTTTAAGACTTGTGGACTTCAGCTCCCAGAATTCTTCAGCCAGCATAGCTGGCTGAGGAATTCTGGGAGCTGAAGTCCACAAGTCTTAAAAGTTGTCAAGGTTGCAGACCCCTGTGCTAAAGATCCGAAACGCGTAGCGATTTCCTCGAAGCCCCTGGGAGCGACAAATATAGATGCGCTTGCACCACAAAGGATTTTATTTTCTGGAGTGGTAATACGCTCGGCGTTGCACGGACATGCTTCAATTTGAAGGGACGGTCTCGCCTAAGTTCCTCCAATCGTACCTCCGTTTGATGAACCAAGCTGTCCAAAACGTTTTTTGTTGTTTTTTTTTGGCCTACCCTTTCTTCACTTTGCAAAATGCTTTCTAAACTCTTGTACGCTGTCGCCGGCTTGGTGAAATCAATTAAAAGTGAAAATCTTTTGTGCTACTCCTAATCCAGAGGACAATAATTTTCCTCTGTATCTTGGGCAAAGTGACATTAAGTTCAAGGAGAGGTACATTCAGCAACCAAATCCAACTTTTAAAATCTTAATGGCATAATAATGGTAAGGTCTGTGCTTTTAATATAAACTCGGGCTTCTTCCCTTAATCTTCCTTCCCCCCCCCCCCCACAAGCCAGAAGGGACCTGCTTGTCATCTGCCACCTTATGCTGACTTGTGCTTCACTACCATGCGGGGACAATCTGCCATGAACTCTGGGGAGAGTGGATGGAAAGGGAGATGTATGGGGGAAAGCGAAAGTAAAGGCTGTATCTTCTCGAGATGCTACCTCAAGGTCACCCGGCTGGAGAAGAAGGCAGCTGCATACCAACCTATGCTTAAACTGACTTTTGAAAACATCTTGCTTGAACCTGATTGGTCATGGTGTGTGTGTGTGTGTGTGTGTGTGTGTGTGTGTGTGAGAGAGAGAGAGAGAGAGAGAAATGGGAAACTGTTAAGGGATGGAAAAGTTGAATTTAGGGATTTGGGTGCACGATTCTCAATTCTGGCTATGCTTAACTGCAATACACTTGACTTCTAATAAAACTATACCTTTCCCAATGAACGGAGCTAAGGGTCGTTTTTACTCAGAGGTTAAAGACGTGGTGGAAATGGAAATTGGCAGCACCAACCGTGCACCTCCATTTGGTTGGGGGGTTTTTTGACATATTTTTAAAAATTCAAACGAAAAATTCCAATGTTTCATTATCTCGGAGAAGCTTCCCGGCCTCTTTGCTTCACCGCTTTTACTCACACATCCATAAGTAATACATCATTTTGCAAATGTGCTGATAGTCGGCTGGGATGTCCGCAGAGAAATCTTGATAGAAGCAAGGCTTGATGGGGCAGAACCTTGGAAGTGGGGGCCAGTTGTTCTGTTTTGCTGGAGGGGAGAAAAGAGGATGCATTTCAGGAAGGGCTGCCACCACGATGCCAGAATTTGGAAGCCTGCCCTGAGGACGGGGTTGGAGAAGATGTCTTCCTCATTTATTATTTGGGGGGGGGCTTGAACATTAAAGAGAGGAGCAACAAAGATGGTTAAGGGATTGGAGACTCAAATATATGAAGAGTGGTTGCAGGAATTGGGTAAGTCTAGTTTAATGAAGAGGAGGGGTGACATGATAGCAATCTTCCAACCTCTGAGGGGCTGCCCCAAAGAAGAGGGAGTCAAGCTATCCTCCAAAGCACCCGAAGGCAGGACAAGAAGCAACGGATAAAAACTAATCAAGGAGAGAAGCAACTTAGAACTTTCCTGACAGTTAGAACAATTAACCAGTGGAACAACCTGCCTCCAGAAGCTGTGAATGCTCCAACACTGGAAGTTTTTAAGAAGAGACTGGACAGCCATTTGTCTAAAATGCTATTTCAGGGTTTCCTGCCTGAGCAGGGGGTTGGACTAGAAGACCTCCAAGGTCCCTTCCAACTCTGTTATTACTCACGGTCAAAGCCTGCTGCGCTGTTCTGAAGTTCACGCTCCTTTCTGTCCAATTCCGCAGCTTTCTTTTCTAATTCTTCTTGCTGCTTCAGGAGGCCAGCCTGGGCTGCTGAGGCCACAGACTGAAGACGGGGAGAAGTAATAAAAACTATTAGAAAGGGGAAGAGGAGGGTTAAAGCAAATTCTAGGGGATGGGCAGGGGTGCTAGTGAAAGAGCCTGTACCTATAAATTCTTTTGGAGTGGAGGTCGTATCACTTTCTACCCCTTAAAACATGGCAATTTTTAAAATATATGGACTTCAACTGCCAGAATTCCCCTGAAAATTTAACAACTGTGGCAAGAAAGGTGGTAAAAATGGGGCAAAACTCACGTAACCAATTGTCTCGCTCAGCAAGAGAAATTTGTGATGGTAAAGTCAAGGAACACCTGTATATATTTGAAAAGGGTGCTCAACTTTCTGAGGACAGAGTGTGCATTTCACTCCTGAAATATCATCCATATCTCGGATGGGCACGCACGCAGGCTCACCCTTTTTATCTTCCTGGAGATGAATCCCAAGCATTTTGATTGGGCTCAAGATGCCACCGTGCTCCTTAAGAGCTCCGTGACAAGAAAGGTCATCAAATGGGGCAAAATTCACTTGATGTCCCGCTTATTAATGGCAACTTTGGGCTCCCTTGTGGTTGTAAGTTGAGGACCACCTGTAACTTCCTAGAGCAGGGGTGGGGAACCTGGGCTCTTTTATGACTTGTGGACTTTAACTCCCATGGCTGGCTCAGGAATTCTGGGAGTTGAAGTCCACGAGTCATAAAAGAGCCAGGTTCCCCACCTCTTTCCTAGAGGAAGGGGTGCAACAGTCTTCAGGTGTTACTGGCTACCCTTTCGCGTTTTACCTGCCGGCGAGTCTGACCGCTGCTGTCCTCTAGCAACTTCTGCCTCTCTGAACCTTCTGAGTTTGCTGAGATGAATTTAGGAGTCAGGTACTTGCTGGCCTGTCTAAGCAGCAGCTGCAACACACAACTAGGCTTGTTCTAAGCTTATGGGACGGGCCTGGTCTGCTAGCTTCTGCAACTGAGTAACTCGCACCCAAAACAGGTTAGACAAGTAAGGCGAAGGCAGGGGAAAGAAAAAAAAATTGCACATGGGAAAACAGACCACTAGGAATGTATTTAATGCACCTCTTTCCTCATCAAAAGGCAGAAAAATTACAATATTCTTCTGATTTTAAGCTCTTTGGGGGAAGAGGTTTAGGCAAAGTCACTGTGGACACACTGATTGCTGTGAGGTTTTTGCAAAACTTGTCTTTCTGTCATTGGTCTAATCTGGGACACAGGAGTCTCTGCACACTGGATGCCAAATCCCATCCGCCCCAGCAACAATTAAGGGGGTGCCTGGCAGGCAGAATACTTGAGACAAAACAGATAAAGAGGAAGGAAAAACCGAGGCCATGAAGAAACTACACTGTGGAAACCCCAAAGTCAAAGGAACAAGAATACAGAAATGTGAAGGAGATACCGTAAAACAGGCAAAAGAGGGAATATTTGTAGCTGAGGGTTGAACTATGGGTCGCTGGTGCTGAGTTTTTCTTACAGATGTTTCATAACCCAACTAGGTAACATCATAAGTGCTAGAAGGGAGTGGGGTTTGCAGAGTGGAGGAGAAGGATGATGTTACCCAGCCTGGTAATGCAACATCTGCAAGAAAACTACCAAGCTCAGAGAGCATCAAACCGGACAAAACAGAGAAGCAAAGAATGAACAGGGGAAACAAAATTTAGGCAGAGGTCCTGAAGTGGCCAGTGCACTTCTAAAATGAGAGAGGGATTTGGCAGGAAATATTCCAGGTTAGTGACGGTGGCAGGTTAATTTAACCCACTCTGGTCCCGTGTCACCTTAGCCTTCTTCCTCTTGGCCCCTCCTCCAGAGGTGCAGAGACCGCATCTCCCAGAATCCTCTGAGCAAGCTATGAACCCTGGGAGTTGGAATCCCAACCTTACCAGACAAGGGGAGTGGCAAGGAGTGTTCCAGACGAAATACCCAGAACACAGGCTTGTTTTCCCCTTTAACCTTCTCTTCCTTATGAGCAGAGGCCAAAAAATACAAAATGCACAGAAAAGGACATTTGAGATACCTTTTCCAGGGGACTAGCACCCCGATCACCACTTCATGGGCCTGTCTATTGTGGTATAGCATAGGATATAGGATGAAGTCCTGCAGAGACAGACTCTAATAATACAAGGAGTGAAGGGGGGAGGGGTGCACCTGTGGGGTGGGCTCCACAGAGGTCTGCAGCACGGCAGGTTGAGAAGCGCCAGCAGGCTGTGTTGTGGGGACGGTCTGAGCTGTGTTTGCCTAAAGGAAGAGAGGAAAAGATTTATTATTATTATTATTCATTAGACGTGAATCTCAGTCAACTGAACATTCAAATTGACTGGCGCTGATGGTTGACACGGGTTGCTGCCAGCATCCTAGGTATTATTATTATTATTGTTATTGTTATTATTGTTGTTGTTGTTGTTATTATTATTATTATTATTATTGAAATTTGTCTGCCACACCACAAGGCAACTCTAGGTGGCTTACAACATCAAAATAGAACTGTATGCATGTAGGTATGTAAAACTGCAATAAAAATACAGGTTATAACCAGAACTAAAAGATGTGCAGGAAGGGAGCAGATATCAGAAAGTGGGAGATAAAAGAGTTATCTCCAACCAGCTCCTAATTATTTATTTAAAAAAAACATTTATGTAACTACCCAGGACCCAGACTGTTGGGGGCCATATGCTGACTCTGTAAACCGCGGACAGCTGTAAAGCACTGTGAAGCGGTATATAAGTGTAAGGCAGGGGTCTTCCAACTTGGCCCTTTTATGACTTGTGGACTTCAACTCCCAGAATTCCTCAGCCAGGCACGCTGGCTGAGGAATTCGGGGAGTTGAAGTCCACAAGTCATAAAAGGGCCAAGTTGGAAGACCCCTGGTCTAAGGGCTATTGCTCTTTCAACCAACTTTGGGCAGCCCCCCCATCAACAATTTAAAAGAACATATAAAATCTCTGAAAACTGCATACAGCGTAGTTGTAGAGCATTCAGAATATTGCTCCAAAGGTTTCCCCCCCCCCCCAGGGATCCAACCATGGTAGGTCGCTCAAGGCTGACTCTAACCTGGAACTTACCTGCCTAGAACTCTCCGAGAATGGATTGAACTCATCCAGGTTACCTTGGTTCGCGTTGGTCAGCTGAGTGACTGAAGGATCCTGGAAGAGGAGAGAGAGAGAGAGAGAGACGAGAAGAAAGAATATTAATAGGTTTCCGGGAACATGACAGGGGTGTATGTTTAATTTTAGATGAGGTTCTTGGACCCTTCTGTTTACAGTCTTGACTAATGTTTCTCAACCTTGTGAATTTTAAGATGTGTGGACTTCAACTCCCAGAATTCCCCAGTCAGCCATGTTGGCTGGGGAATTCTGGGAGTTGAAGTCCACACATCTTAAAGTTGCCAAGGTTGGACACCCCTGATCTAGACAGTTATCCTGGGCTCTTTTATGACTTGTGGACTTCAACTCCCAGAATTCCTGAGCCAGCTATGCTAGCTGGGGAATTCTGGGAGTTGAAGTCTGCACATCTTAAAATTGTCAAGAAACACCTTCCCCCTCCTAATCATGATGGCTGAGAACCAATGGTAGTTTCCTGTGCTCCCAGGTGGGTAACTATACACCCTAAAACAGGCACGTCGATCCCAAAATGAAGACAATTCTTAGAGCCCCTCAACCCTCCCGCTGTAAAATGGGGCTCTTGGCCACCCAATTGTTGCTTCTTCCTGTGCAGAGCACAACAAAAGAACCTCCATTATAGCTTAGCTGGCTGGGTCAACTTTGCAAGCGCCATTTAATGAATAACTCCAGGCAAACAGCCCACGTCCTGACACTCCCATGCCAAGCAATGTTGTTATGCAGCTTTGTGAATCACTCCAGGGAGGGATACAGGTGCAAACGACAGGTAAGGAAACCTGAAAACCAGCACCGTATTTTGACTCTGGAGATGGCCTGACAAATTCAGGGTGGCTTGCCTTGAAGTAATCATGACTGTGTACAATCCTGGACTTGCAACTGTTCGTTTAGTGACCATTCAAAGTTACGACGACACTGGGGGGAAAAAGGGACTTATGACCGTTTTTTCACACTTAAGACTCTGGCAGCATCCCCAGGATCACGGGATCAGAATTTGGACGCTTGGCAACTGGTTCCTATTTAGGACGGTCACAGCGTCCAGGGGATCACGTGATCCCCCTTTTGCGACCTTCCCAACAAGCCAGATTCATTTTACAACCGGGTTATTAACCTAAGCAACGGCGGTGATTCAGTTAACAAATACGGCAAGGAAGGTCGTAAAATGGGGCAAAACTCACTTAACCAAGGTCTGGCTTAGCAACAGAAAATTTTTGGGAATTGTGGACCGTACGTCGAGGATTACCTAGATCAGTGGTGGCGAACCTATGGCACGGGTGCCAGAGGTGGCACTCGGAGCCCTCTCTGTGGGCACACGTGCCATTGCCCCAGCCTTGCCTACCCCCTCAACCCCCTCCTCACCAGCAGCCCCCCTGGAGGAGAGTCGCCCCCGAGCGTGGCCCACGCGGAGCAGCGCAGCCAAGGACATGGCAGCCAGGCAGCGTAGACAAGACTCTGCCCTCACGCCCCATCACGCACAGTTGATGCTGTGGGGCGCGGGCAGAGGGCGTGGCCGCCATGGCGCTGCTGGGCGATCTGCGGCAGGCCCTGGAGGCGGTGAGTGGCCCTGTGGGCAGGCGGGGTGGGGGCGGAGCGGGGGCGGGGCAGGGGATGGAGCGGAGGCGGGGCCAGTTTTTGGGCACTCGGTCTCTAAAAGGTTCGCCATCACTGACCTAGATTCTGCTTTAGGTACCCACAAAGCTTAACCCCGCAGGAGGAGCAGCGTTCTGAAAAGATATATCGCGGAACAGGTTGAACAACCTGAAAGACTGCCGAGTGGATTGGCAGCTTTATTGAAATGACAGAATCCCGGCTTTGTAAAAAGGAAGAAAAGCGGCTTGCGAATTGCATCACTTGTTTTGTCACGCCGAGCCTTGCCTAAGTGTGAAAGTCAGACTTCCTGAACAGGTTGAAACATAGGGGAAGCAGCTTAGTGCAAGGACATCAAAATGCTCCAGACAATTGTCTAAGAAGTGACCACAGGAAGTTTTGAATTTTTTTTTTTCCAATTTGAAAAAACAAAAAAACAAAACCCAAAAAACTTTATAAAAGGAAGCTAGGCTGCAAATCAGAGCAAGATCACCCAGGGTTGTATTAATTTGTAAATGTGTCCTCAAGGCTTCATAAAGGTCTCTTAGAGAGACACTGAGGTTTTAATAGAGGTTTCGTCACGGCCTGGGCACCTCCTGGCATCTTTTTGTCTGCATGCGTGTGTTTGTGTGCGTGTGTTTTAAGTAAGTCTTCCACAATAACTATGTTTGTCTCTACCATGCCCTCTCTACCCTCTAGTTAAGGGGTGTCCAACCTGGCAACTTTTAAGACTTGTGGACTTCAATTCCCAGAATTCCCCAGCCAGCCATGCTGCGTTGTGTGCCACGGAGACTTTCCCTACAATGCTTCGGAATTATTCCGTTATGTATTACAAAACCTATGCACAACGGCAGAGTAAATTAGCTTCTGCTCCACAGTCCCACGCCCAGTTCAAGCAAACAAAACTTATGATTCCAGCTGCCAACTCCTTTGGCAAACAAAGACACCTTTCCAAAATGACCCAAATCTTGTGTGTGTATGTGTGTGTCCGATATGTCACGCAATGTCACATGATATCATGAGTTTGAAATGCGATATAGATAATACACACACACACACACACACACACACATATATAGATGATAGATAGATGATAGATAAATAGATGATAGATAGATAGATAGATAGATAGATAGATGATAGATAGATAGATGATAGATAGATAGATAGATAGATAGATAGATAGATAGATAGATAGATAGATAGATAGATGATAGATAGATAGATAGATAGATAGATAGATAGATAGATAGATAGATAGATAGATAGATAGATAGATAGATAGATAGATAGATAGATAGATAGATAGATAGATAGATTACAGTTGCTTCTAGAAATAGAGAAGTTCCCTGAGGGGAATTACTCATCATCAAGCAGCTCTGAGGCAACAAGGACTTAACAAAAGCATTTCAAAAGTGAGGGAGAAAAAAGGACTCGTGGAGACACAAGAAGGCAGCAACCCGTCAATCAACACACCGTGTGAAGCCAGCTAATTCGGGACATTTTGTTTTGAGGCTATATAGACGGGCTCTGCCAGGGACGGCTGCAATAGGTGGGTCAGCCCGACGGCTGGCTGGCTTCCTGAGGATAGGGACATCTTCTGTCAATCAGCTGATTGGCATTGCCAAAAAAAAGAGGAGCTGTTCAGAGGCCGGGAGAAAAGGCCAGATCGGTCACTGGCAATTGTCCAAATGGAGGGCATGTCTTTGGCCCAGTGTCAGGATGCCTTTAGGCGCACGGAAAAGTCTCGAAGACAATCACACGGAGGCTGGGATTTGGGCTGAGCCGTTATCTTTGGGGTTAGAAGGGACCTTGGAGGTGTTCTAGTCCCACAGCTGCGTGCAAAACGCCCTTGGAGATGGGTAGCCAATTGCTGCTCTTCTTGGTACATAGAACATAGAATCATAGGGCTGGAAGAGATCTTCTAGTCCACCCCCCTGCCCAACGCAGGAGTCCTTATGCCATCCCGGAGAAATGACTGTCCAATCTTTTCTTCAAGACCTCCAGTGAGGGAGCGCCCATAAGCCCAGGAGGCAACAAGCTATTCCACTGATGAATTGTTCTCCCTGTCAGGAAATTTCTCATTTTCAAATTGGATCTCCCTCTGACCAGCAGCTTCCTGACGTTGCTTCTTCTCCTGCCCTCAGGCTCTACGGAGAATGAATCAACTCCTCTTCCCTGTGATGTTCCTTCAAATATTGGAAGAGGCTATTCTGTCACCCCCCAAGCTTTCTCTTTGTTAGGCTAAAGTTCCAGGGGTAGGTAAACTTGGCTCTTTTATGACTCGTGGACTTCAACTCCCAGAATTCCTGAGCCAGCAATGCTGAGGGGAAAGGGAGAGGTTTCCAAGCTGAGCCATGCTGGATCAGGAATTCTGGGAGTTGAAGTCCACGAGTCATAAAAGAGCCAAGGTTCCCCACCCCTGGGCTAAACAAACCTAGTTCCCTTAGCCATTCATCATAGGTGCAAATTGGAACAGCACAATCCCTATTTAGGATTATTAAGAAGACAGCGCTCATTGTATTCAACAGGACTCACTTCCTTGTACACTTAAGAATTATGCTCATGTCGTGTTAGAAAGCTCATTATCGTGGCATACTAAGTATTGCTTTCCTTCTGCTAATTTTTTTTGTAAAAATGGGTGTCATGAGTTATGAATTGGCAGTGTTGACAGCGCAGGAGTAACTGGACCAAGCAACAGTTAAAAGCCTACAGGCTAATCCCAGAAGTAAAACGACATGAAAAGATCAGTCTATTGAAAGCTATTCAAGCAGATCCCTGCTCCTCAAAAGAATCGCTAAACTTTCCAGTGGTAAAATCAGGGCTGAAGTCTTTCTCATTAGATACAAGGTTTCCCAATGCCATAAAGCCGTTTATTTTTTTTATTTTTTTTTAACAAAAACTACTCCTAAAAGATCCTAAGCATTGTATCAAAAGTTACAGAAGTATCTTCCTAGACCTAGGAGCTGGCCATCTAGAATAAAAGGCACAGTATTTCAGAAGTGGAAATGCTACATTACACAAACATGAAAATATCTGCAGAGATAACGCCGCACGCTAGTAAAAATTTCTTCTACAACCTATTGCCAGAGCCCTCAGTGAAGAAAACGCAAGTCAGCAAGTCAGCTCGAGTGCCTTTGTTAACAATTCTCGCGTCTTGTTGCGAGGAAGAGAAGTTAATGGGATTAAAAAAAGTGTTACAAACAAATTCCACAGGGCCAAAACAGACTCTTTGAAAGTAACGCTCAAACAAAAGAATCTTTTCTCCCCCAAAACAATAAAACTAAAATTCTTTCTTCCAAGGTTGGAGTAACTAAGCGGAAGTAGGAAGACGCGGGAACCACCCTAAGCGATCTATGTGTGTATAAAGGAATTTAGAGCTGACCTCGGAGAAGATAAGAAAGAACAATTAAGGAGGGGCACAGAGAAGAGGTTACACAGTCCAGAAATGGAAGGAATTGTGAGAAAGTCGACGAAATGACCCTGTCTTAATTTAGCATAAGATGAGATCAGTGTTTTGCGATCCGGGCAACTTGAAGACTTCTGTATTTCGCCAAGAATTCTGGAAAACGAAGTCCACACATTTTCCAAGGCTGATAAACGCTGGATGTGGCAGAGAGAAACTAGGGCAAGCTTTCAAGATTCTGAAATACAGGAAGTCCTCAACTTACAACAGTTTGTTGAGTGACCGTTCAAAGTTACGACGGCACTGAAAAAAAGCGACAGGGCTGTTTTTCACACTTAGGACCGTTGCAGCAACCCCGTGGTCACGTGGCCAAAATTCAGCCGCTTGGAAACTGGCTATTTATGACGGCTACTGTATCTCAGGATCATGTGACCATTTGCGACCTTCTGACAAGCAAAATGTTGAGACTCTAGAAAGAGTGCAGAGAAGAGCAACAAAGATGATTAGGGGACTGGAGGCTAAAACATATGAGGAACGGTTGCTGGAATTGGGTCTGTCTAGTTTAATGAAGAGAAGGACGAGGGGTGACATGATAGCAGCCTTCCAATATCTCAGGGGCTGCCACAAGGAAGAGGGAGTCAAGCTATTCTCCAAAGCACCTGAAGGCAGGAGAAGAAGAAGCAACGGATGGAAACCAATCAAGGAGAGAAGCAACCTGGAACTAAGGAGAAACTTCCTGACAGTGAGAAAAACTAACCAGTGGAACAATCTGCCTCCAGAAGCGGTGAATGCTCTAACACTGGCAGTTTTTAAGAAGAGACTGGACAGCCATTTGTCTGAAATGGTATAGGGTTTCCTGCCTGAGCAGGGGGTTGGACTAGATGACCTCCAAGGTCCCTTCCAACTTTATTATTATTATTATTATTATTATTATTATAAAATCAATGGGGAAGCCGGATTCACTTAACAATCGTGTTACTAACTGCAGTGATTCACTTAACAATTGTGGCAAGAAAGGTCGTAAAATGGGGCCAAACTCACTTAGCAAATGTCTCAGCAACAGAAAAGTTGGGCTCAATTGTGGTTGTTAACTCGAGGGCTACCTGTGTACATTAAAGTACCATTCCTGGAATCCCTGCTGTGTCCATTTCTTGAGCTGGCCTACCTCAAAGGGCTGCCCAGATGCCCAGAGACAATCACACTATCGCACCCAGTTCATTATCATCATCACCATCATAATAATAATAATAAAGTTGGAAGGGACCCACTTCTTTCACGGGGCCAAAATGGGAGTGATTTTGTTTTACCTTCCTATCAAATCCATAAATTAAGCTAATCTAGGGAAAAGATATGAGAAACTGGTCTTGAACAGGAAATTCCTACCCCTCTTAGGTCTAGATAAATTTACAATCAAAAGTTAAAACTTTATCTGGCATGGGTTCTGTTCCATTGTTAGGGACTTGGAACAGCAAACTTCAAAGCCTTTTCATCAGAATCCATGCTTTTCAGCAGAATTATGAGGAAAGCAACAGGAAATGTGTCTTAAAAGCTGTAAAATCAAATAAGAGAGCAGATGAAATCTATGCCAGATTATGAATAACAACACTCCTTACAGCAGAGTGTCAGTGACTAGTCATACTTAGCAAACAGCATTTAAAAGGTCACGAGCAGGGTACCAAAAAAGATGAAGAAAATACTTTGAAAAATAGGCCAGGAAATATCTTAGCAAAGCGGAACAAAGAGCAGCAAAAGCTTGCAGAGGTTCAGCAGCACAATCCCAAAACCTAGTTAATATTTCAAGAAAAACTGTGAAAATCACATGGCTCTGCTCATACGTAGCTTGCTGAACAGTTATTACTCTGACCAGGAACTGCAGATCAGAAGCCTCCCCTACAATCCTTGTTTATTATTTGCCACCAAAAACAAGCATCCTTTTTGTGTTACGTTTTATTATCTATATATCCAACAGAGGAAATAGCATTTCCATACTGGAGAAATGAGAGACTTAAAACGAATCTAATGTATTTAGCACAATCGTTTTTACATTTTATCTCTTTTTTCCCCCTCCTCTCAATCTTTCTTCAAGAAGTTCAAGACAGGCAGTGTAATTAAACCCATCCTTTTAGGGCTTCGACTTCAACAACCCCATTGGCTTAACTCAACACACTATACTACTGTATGCTAAAACAGAGATGGATAGTTTGTGGCCTACAGTAATACAGGAACCAAGCTACCACGTCAAAGCACAAAATGGCTTATTTGCTCCAGTGTATTATGTGAACAGAAGCAAGTATGTTTTTATTCCTAGGGTCAGTGTTGCATTCACCCAGCTAAAAGATAGGGATCACAGCTAGAGAGCAGGAAACTGTCTAAATTAGCTGAAACCACAGCAAATGTTGGGGACAAACACATTTCTTACATGATTGTAATTTATTTATATATTTGTATCTCAGAGTGAGTCTGGGGGAGCGTACATAGTAAAACAAAATACACAAAAATGAGTACATAAAAAACCGTTAAAACCACCATTACAAATAAAAAGAAAAAAGACAAATGGTGGCAAACATACAGCGTGCAAAAGTCATACAGTCATCTAACTGGCTCCTCACTATCATGGGATCCCCAAGTTTGTTGATAAACCCATGTTTTCAGGACCTTCTGGAAAGTTAACGGGGTTGGGCCTCACCTTGTGGGAAAATGATGTTTCACAGGGTGGGGACTATGGAAGAAAAGCCTTTTCTCCTAAGCTCTTAAATACCACAATACCCTTAGATGCTGTTTTGGCTGTAAGAGACTGACATGGCTACTTCTTTGGAGAAATCAGTTAACACGGGGATCTCCAAACTTGATAACTTTAAGACCTGTGGACTTCAATTTCCAGAATTCCTCAGCCAGTTAATTGCCATCCATGGCTCAAAAGTTGCCAAGTTTGGAGACCCCTCCCTGGATTAAAGAAACAGATCATCACACTTTGCCTAGAAATTAGATTCACTAAAAATAAGCACATTTTATCTTTTCTTGGGGCGGGGAGGGGAACAGTTATTTATTTCCGTGTGTATTTATTTATGAAATGCATAAGCCGCCTGTCTCACTCTTGAGCAACTCTTGAGTGGCTTACACCCTCATAAATCATGTTTTGCTTCCAATTTGGCCCCTGTGAATGCCAGCTTGGGGAGAGAGCAGTGAGTTCCTGAGCAGGAAGGGAAACCGAGGCTCAGATCCTGACTTCACAGCTGACCTTTGCTCGGCCGCCCTTCCTACGACTATTTTTTCCTCTGCAAAGAAAGAAGCGAAATCTAAATGCGAAGCAGCAGCTCAGAAGCTGAAAAGGGCTACAAGATTGCGGTGACAGGGCTGCCAGCTGGGGGAACACACACACACACACACACACACACACAGACCCGACCCACACCCGTGAATCTCTCTGGAGCCCCTTCCCCCCACCCTCCCCGACCCAGAATTCCCAGCCAGTGAGGCCTACTCTCCCCCCCCGCCAGGCTTACCTGGAAGGGATTGACGTCCACGGGATCCGCGAAGGGGTTCGCGTCGAAGGCCGACATGGCGGCTTTTTCCTTCCTCCCCGCTACCCGGGACGAAGACCCCGCCACACCTGTTCTCACCCGGGTCCGCTTCCTGCACCCTAGAAACCACACACTTCCGGGAGAAGGCTGGTTTCCGCCTCTTCGGGCTCCGTCCGCGCCTGCGCAGTGCCGCCTGGAGGGCGAGGCGCCCGTACTTTGGCACGTGACAAGGATAAGCTCCTCCCCCGCCTTGTGATCTCATCGGCCGGGCGGAGGAGGAAGAGCGAGGCGAGAAGGCGCATGCGTCCAACGTCTTGTATTTTTTTTTTTTTTAAATCTATGTATGTTTTGGTCTCCGCTTTGCCTTCCGGGGCGTACAGGAAGATGGAGTTGCTGAGGAAGGGGGGGGAAAAAGAAGAGACATTGTGAGCATGCGCGGGCTTTGTGAGCATGCGCACAGCAGAAAGGCCTACTTCGGTACCGTATTATATAGTGTAATAGCGCGAGTGTTTGTTTTTGTTTAAATGAGGAGCTCTGATGTGAGTTATAGTCCCAACCACATTGTTCAAATTACTTGAAAAGCAATTCTGTGTTACAAGAAGTGGCAGAAAAATAAATTAGGCTTGTCCTGCAAGAGATTTCAAATTTCAAATTGTTTATTACTGTCATGGGGCCAGATTATATTTCCAGTGATAATTCATTTTAATCTCAACCTGGTGTCTCATTGTTTTATTCCTTCAAAGCACATACGTTTAAACTCCATAGGTTTTGGAGGACAAGAAGAAATAATCTTTTTTTCTTAATAAAGTTGTGAATAAACTTCCAATACATAAATAATAAAATATCCCGATTTATATTCCACTCTTCAGTCTGATAAATAGCTTGTGAAAATATCTAAAAGACTTTTTTCTTTTTAACAGAAAGAAACCAAAAACTCAAAATCAGGAAAAACTACTGCGGCATGGTAAATAAAAGATGAGCATAATTCAAAATCTACAAAAACGTTTCTACAAAGCATCCAAAAACGCTTTGTGGATAAAATGCCGGATCCTACTGAAAGGCATTTACCTATGCTTTAACATAATCCAGATTGATTAAACTAACCCTGATTTGATTTCCATGCCAAATGAGAAACTAACCACAGGGACAACAGTCATATAACAGAGCGGAAACATCACAGTGGATGCTGCTTTTGGTTGTTTGTAAGAAACTTTGGACTTTTGGAGCTCAGAATTCCCAATAATCAAAATATGTCCAGGCTAAAATGGGATGAAATTCTGGTTCCAGATGTCCTATGTAAGGGTTTATATGTAAGGGTGTAGGTATATACATACGTAGTATATAGCATGTCTATATGTGTATTATGTATGTGTACACTTTTGAAAGCAGGCAACATAATTTCATTTTTAATGTGTGCCAGTCTACCCACAGTAAAAAAATGACAATAAAGGTTACCTTATCTATCTTATCTAAGATTCTTGTCAAACGCTTGATGGAAACTGTTCCAGAATTACGGAGTTCTGAATCACAATAATATTGTAATTTTGCTAATATTTTAAGATTCCTTCTTTTTAAGGTTCATTTTAAGGTTCATTTATTTTCCTTTGATAAAGAAACACTCCTAAATGTTCTTTCTAATTTTTTTTTTTAAAAAAAACGGCTGTTCACTGGGGATCTTGAGATATTTTCTGAGGACAAGTTTTTTTAAAAAAATTGTATTCACGGATTTACTAAACAGAGTTACAAAGTGTCATATACACCAAGGTTTCTGAACCTTGACCATTTTCAGATGGGTGGACTTCAACTCCCAGAATTCCCCAACCAGCCATGGGGAATTCTGGGAACTGAAGTCCACTCCTCGTAAAGTGGTCAAGGTTAAAAAACATACACTATATCTATATCTCTCTATCTATATCTATATCCATATCCATATCTCTCTCCTATGTATCTCTCTCTCTCTCTCTCCCTCTCTCTCTATCTAATAATCTATATCTCTCTATCTAATCTATGTATCTCTCTATATTTAATCTATCTCTCTAATCTCTCTATATCTAATCTACCAACCATCCATCCATCCATCCATCCATCCATCCATCCATCCATCCATCCATCCATCTATCTATCTATCTATCTATCTATCTATCTATCTATCTATCTATCTTATTCTACTATTTAGTATGCAGACATAATTACAGCCTAGCCTTGGGAGGAAGCGGTTTATAGGAACTGCAGTCCAAATCCACGAAAGGGCAGCTGCACCGGTGGAACATCCGCCTGTCTTCTCTGCTTTGTGTTTAAGAGTTAAGATAATCTTTATTGTCATTAACCTTTATTATGTTTCAAAGGACACCTTGGAAGATTTCCTAAAAAAAAGAAAAAAAGAAAGAAGGATTCCGGCTCCGAAGTCACTCCGGTTTCGCTCTCCTCTCTCCTTCCTCCCGATCTGCAGATTTGATTCTACCGGGCGCCGCTCCGGAGCGAAGAAACTACCTTTCCCAGCTTGCCCAGCTGGAGCCGGGAAGAGGCGTGGCGGCGGGTCTCTTTTTTTCCGCCTCGGCTTAGGAAGAGGATCGGGACGCCGTGGGAAAAGCCCAGGATGGCGGGCGAGTTTAGAGGTGAGCTTGCCGGGGCCGGAGGAAGGGCGCAAAGCGAAGCGCAGCCCGTTCCGGGCAAATGCAAGCCGACGCAGCTTGCAAAGGCGAAAGCGCAGCGCCGCGATCGCTTTGCAAATGAATGAATCTCGGCGGGGAGAAAATGCCCCAAAGGGCGGGGGTCTTGTGTGTGTGCATGTGTGGAGTGTCTTGTGGGGGCGTACCTGCCGAGAAGAAGCCCCCTTGCACCGGGCGGGAAAGTCCTGATGCTCGAGCAGAGCTGCGCTGGTGGACTTTCGCCTGCCTAAGCGCTATATACTCTTATAACAACAACAATAAAGTTGGAAGGGACCTTGGAGGTCTTCTAGTCCAACCCCCTGCTCAGGCAGGAAACCCTGGCCTATACCATTTCAGACACGATTGTCCAATCTCTTCCTAAAAACTTCCAGTGTTGGAGCATTCACCGCTTCTGGAGGCAAGTCGTTCCACTGGTTAACTGTTCTGTCAGGAAGTTCCTCCTTAGTTCCAGGTTGCTTCTCTCCTTGATGAGTTTCCATCCGTTGCTTCCATCCATTGCATCCATTGCTACTCTGGTGGGGTGGTGGGGTGGGGTGGGGGATTTGGGGCCGGTGGGCGAACGGAAAAGCGCTGATGCCCGAGCAGACATTGCATTCACGGTCCTTAGCCTGCCTGTACAGGTAGCCCTCCATTTAGGGTCACAACTGAGCCCCAAATTTTTGTTGCTAAGTGAAACGTGTTGACTGACCATTCCTTTAGTGACCGTTTCAAGTTAAACCGGCACTGAAAAAAGCGTCTTAGGACTGTGTTTCATACTTACGACCATTAGAATAAAATAGAATAGAAAATAGAATAGAAAATAGAATAGAATATGAATGAATGAACCTTTATTATCAAAGTATAACATGTATACAGTGAGATTGGCTGAGCCTCCCTCCTCTAGAATATAGAATAGAAAATAGAATAGAATTGAATAGCTTTATTGTCATTGTGTAACTCACAACGAAATAAAGTGCTGTCCACAGTGCACACTACACAGAAGTAAAAAATACAAATAAGAACATACATTATATGCGCACATCCTTCACATTCTATTCAAAAACAACCTTGCAAAAAACATTGCAGCATCCCCCACGGTTATGTGATCAAAATTCAGACGCTTGGCAACTGACTCGTATTTATGACGGTTGCTGTCTCCCAGGGGGGGAGAGTCACATGATCCCCTTTTGCGATCATGTGGTTTCCTTGCCCCCTTTCTGGTGTGTGTTTGTGTGTGTGTGGGGGGGGGGGTTATGGGCCAGGGCCTGAGATTCAAAAAGGGTGGGAGGTTGAACCCAGATATGGGGTGGAAGGTGACCGAAGACCCCCTCTTTGCAGTAATCCACAGTTCCTGCCAAGCTTACCGGGGCTTGGAAACTAAGCTGTGTTAAGCCTGTGGGGGCAGTTTGTATTCCAAATTATCCTGGGAAATAGTTTTTTTCTTTTTTTAATCATCAAAAATCTTGAGAAAACTCAACGTGACCATTTTCAGTCACAGCATCTTGGCTAGGAGATTTCAGGTGTGTCTCCCTGCAAAGATGCATAAACAATCCACCTTACGATTGACTATGATGTGTGAATCTGTCTTTGGGGCTTCGGTGGGGAGATTTGTCCGGCTCTACTTGCTGATGCTGGATCTGAAAGGGAGACCTTTGGCAAGGAGACGTGAGCTACGGCTGCTTCTAAGCCAAAGGCGATCTCAACCCTTTGCCAGGCTGACTGATGCATAATATTTCTATCTGGGGAGGCAGGTTCCTCCCAACCTCTCTGGATTTTGCAAGGATGAATGCAGAGAAGTCTGCAGAAACCCATAGTGGTTTCTCACTCTTCGTCTGCTTTGAGATGTTCCCAAAATAGCCATTTTATCTCCGGTCAAGTCAGACACGCGATGCTACCCTTTAAACCTGCTGCAGCTGTTTATAGCAAATCAAGTGTCCCTGTGATCTTAATCCTCATCATTCTTTATCCCTTTGCTTTTCTCTCTGTGGGAACAAATGGATAAAAATGGCCCAATTTATTATTTAAAAAAGGAGGGAGGAGATTATAATTTGCACCTTGTTGCACTACTTATTATCTTGCAGTGAAATCAACCCCTATTAACAGGCTGATGGATTCATGGAACCCAGCAAAATAGTTAAAACTTTAATCCTCGTTTTTGGAATAAACCAAAATTGGCTGGGTTCCTAAGCAAAGATATACAGTAAGTCTGGTTTTACAAATCGTAATGCTGAGGTTTGCACGACACACTTTACACTTTGATTTAACTTGGAGGTTGAAGTGAGCAGAAAGAGTGTTAATAATTCTTTGCTAGGTCATGTCCTGGATTCACTTCTCTCTGTCATTAAAATTCTAAGGGAAGGTAAGCACTAGAGAGTGGTTATTTTCTTGTACGAAATTATCAGCTTGGAAAAATGAGCTTTCCAGAATCGTCTTTCAATCCAGACTGAGCAACCTGTAATCTTGGTTATAAGAGCCATCAGATGGTCAACAAGATGGCGACGCTTGTAAGATGGTGTCCTTTTGAATGACTTCTTCTCCATCTTCTTCCTCTTTCTTTGGCTCACGCAGTGTTTTCCCTGGCCTGTGCTGTGCAGAACTACGCATGGGGCAAGACAGGCCGGGACAGCCAAGTGGCCAGGCTCTTAGAAAGCAACGACCTGATGACACAGATTGAAGCCGACAAGCCATACGCCGAGGTGAGTCCTCACTCTTGCCGATCCACCAAGTTGCGGGCATCCCTTTTTCAAAATTTCAGTCTGGTCTTCCTTCACATGAAACCGAAGAAAACTAATGAGTTAAGAAAACAGAACTAAAGAAAGCCTCACACAACTGTCCCCAGAGACATGTTTTGAGAGTCGTGGCTATCTCCATGAGGGTGATGAGTGTGACGTCTATTGATGTAGTGCCCTTGAGTTCACTGCCAACCCATGATTTTGTGTGTGTGTGTGTGTGTGTGTGCGCGTTCACGTCAGTATTCAGTCAGTACTAGTGACTGGCTGGAAAAGTCTTTGCGGTTTTCTTGACAAGTTTTTGGAAGTGGTTTGCCATTGCTTCCTTCCTAGGCCTGAGAGAAAGGGATTGGCCCAAGGTTCCCCAGTTGGCTTCATGCCTACGGCAGGACTAGAACTCCCCATCTCCTAGCGATTGGGCCAAAGTCATTCTGATGGCTTTCATGCCTAAGATGGGACTAGAACTCACCATCTCCTGGTGATTGGCCTAATGTCATCCAGACAGCTTTAACGCCTAATGCAGGACTAGAACTCACCGTCTCCTGGCGACTGGCCCAAAGTCACCCAGCTGGCTTTCATGCCTAATGCAGGACTAGAACTCACCGTCTCCCAGTTTCTAACCCCTAGATTACAAGGGAAACAAGTATGTATGGCCCACCCCTTTACTAAGTCCGGCCACACTTCACCAACTAGGTTCACTCATTATGTGAAGCCATGATCGATCTAACCAGGATTACAACATCCATCACAATGGGCTGGGCTCACTTTTCGTGTTACCCCAAACTCTGGGCTCTCTGGGATCCCCAATGCCACCTTTGTCTTCCTTTCTAGCTCTGGATGGGCGCTCATCCTAAGGGAGATGCTGTCATTCTGGATAACCGCATTCCCCAAAAGACCTTAAGCCAATGGATTGCAGATAACCCTTCCTGCCTGGGGTCAAAGGTGAAGGACAGCTTTCAAGGCCAGCTGCCTTTCCTCTTCAAAGTGCTGTCGGTCAATACAGCTTTGTCCATTCAGGCCCATCCCACCAAGGTAAGGAGTTTTCCTTGGATAACGTGTGGGAACATTCTGCCATTTTCCCATGGCGGTTTCTCTTGACTGATGGCTCTCAATGGGTTGATTGTCATGTCTTGGGTTTGGTGTTATTACCTGTCTGATTTTAACTCTTTTTCTTTTGGGGAAGGGAGATACGTGGTGTGCTCGTATTTCAGGACCTTACACATTATTTGGGGGTGGGTGGGTGAGTTTCAAAACAGCCGAAAACTACATTGCATTTAGAAGGAGATTTGAGTTTCAAGAAAAGGGTGGGTGGAGAGAACATGGCTTGCCATTAGTATTGTATAAATGCAAAGTCTTCTTTGACTCAACTGGCAGAACCCAAAACAGGTCTACATGTTTTTCTTGTTCACTTTATAGAAGTGATTTGTTATTGTCTTCTTCTAGGAAGACTTTTTTGACTTCACAGTTTAACCCATAATCCTAGTACTGTATGTTCTGTTTCCCATCCCAATGATAACCAGGTCTAAGCCTGCTTAGATGCTGCTCCTTAAATTGGGCTCTTCTGTTACGTATGACAAGGTCTACGATGGATGGCATTGGAGGGTCAAAGATTGACCCACAAGTTCATCTTGGGTTCTACAATAAGAGATGATGGAAGCAGGAGGGAAGAGCAGGGTTAATTTCAAGGTCAACTTAGACCAATTGGGCTGGATGTGGAAGCATTAACAGCTGGATCCGACAATCAGAATGTTACGCAAGGGACCGATCGTCAGGCCAGTTCAGTTGACTTCCATCTCTGTTGGGTCCCAACTCAGCTGCTTATAAAAGGAGGAACCTTTTGGATCCATCGCCAAATTTGATTGCTTCTGGGTCATTTCTGATCCTTTGGGATTGGGTTGCTACCCTTCACTAGACCACCTGTCTGTACATCTCAGGTTTCTCCCCGATTCTGCCGATCCATCGATCAGAAAATGATCAGGAATCAGTTCAGCGATCAAAACTGACTTGGACCCCATTTCTCCTCTCCTAGGAACTGGCAGAAAAACTGCACGCTCAATATCCAGAACACTATCCAGACACCAATCACAAGCCTGAGATCGCCATCGCCCTAACTCCCTTTGAAGGCCTGTGTGGTTTCCGGCCTGTGGAAGAGATTGTAGCTTTCCTCCGGCGTAAGTCTGTAATAGGAAAGAGGGAAAGGGATCACCGGACGCAAATCCTATTAAGATAAATGATCTGGCTTAGCAGATCCTGGGAGTTTTGGAGAGAGAGTTTCTTACTTAGAGCGAGGCAGGGAAAACGTTGCATTGGGATTGTAGCTACCTCTCTGACTGATTAGTTAATGACATTTTTTTGAGTTAAAGTAATAGTAGAGCAATATAACCTCATGCCTATGTTGAAACTTGAGATATTCAAGAATGGGGTTTAATGTAGTTCTAGACATGAATAGGTGGGGAACTTTTAGTATTGGTGCAGTCACCATCTCTCCAAATAGTTTTCTCAATTGGTGTCAACCTCACTAGGTAGATTACATTATGACACCCACTCCATCGGAAGGCTAAAATTACTTTGATGGAAATTGGCTATCTCCACCAAGGTCATCTCTTGTCTTCTGTACAATCCAAGAGACTAAGTGGAAGATCAGCCATCCATTGGTCATCCATGTGGTGGACTCCCAACCATTTCTCTTTGGCCTTGCTACAGATGTCCCTGAATTTCGAGCTTTGATCGGCGACGTAGCGGCGGAGCAACTGGAGCGAAGTGGGAAAGACGATCCCCGTGGCGTGTCAGCTGCTCTGAGAGTCTGCTTCACCAGGATGATGAAGACCGAGAAGAAAGTCTTTGTTGATCACCTCAACCAGCTGGTCAAGCGGATTTCCCAGGAAGGTTCGTCATGTAGGAGATCAGGAGAAGTTAATACCGAGGTGCAATCTGGACCCATGTTCCTGAAGTCCCAATTCTTGATAGTTCCAGTCAATGTGGCCTGAATCCTAAACTAGAGAAGGCTGGGTATTGTAGTTCCAGCCACCTCTGGGTGTTTCAGTGGTTCCAAAACTGGCTTTATGAAGGATTGTAAAATTGGGCCTGGGGGATTAAGGAAAGAAGGAGTACACCATTAAGAGCGCTCATCCAAGCTATGGTTTTCTTTAAGGAGCCTTTATGGTTGACGTCCTTCAAGATCCTTCCTCCCCCACCTGGTCTTGAGCTTTGGTGGATCCCAACAAGGTCCCCATCATCCTGTTTCCAAAGACTGGAGACTCTCTTCACTATTCTGGGGACTTTGGGGCTCTTTTGTAAGGTTAATCTGAACACTTACCATGTATCAGGACGAAGGTGTTGATGGCACCATAAAAAGCCTACCCTGGACCAGCCCTTGCTCAACTCTCTCTGTCTTGTTCTCCAGCTGCTGCAGGAAAAGATACTTCAGCCAGTTGTGGTGAACTCCTTCTCAGGTTACACTCTCAGTACCCGGGCGATATCGGTTGCTTTGTTATCTATTTCCTGAACCAGATGAAGCTGCAGCCTGGGGAATGCATGTTCCTGGGAGCAAATGAACCTCACGCCTACCTCTACGGAGGTGAGTTTCTTCAGAGGAAGCGAGTATCTGCATGGAACGGGGTGGGAGAGTTGGCATTTTGGATCTCTCTTAACCATGGGGCCAGGGTTGAGTTCCCACATTATCTGAGCCAGCATTCCTCAACCTTGGTCACTTTAAGATGTGTGGACTTCAACTTCCAGAATTCCCCAGTCACCCTGATGAGTGTCTCTCCTTATATTGCCAGACTGCATCGAATGTATGGCTTGTTCCGACAACACGGTGCGTGCTGGTCTGACGCCCAAATACATCGACGTTCTGACCCTGTGTGAAATGTTGAACTACACACCAGCTCCTGCCAGCTCAAAGTTGTTGGCCCCTATTCAAAGCCGCCTGGATCCTTGCATCTCCCTGTATGACCCTCCCATTCCAGATTTTGCTGTCATGAGGGTAGAGGTAAGGCGTCCCACTCTCATAAAATCAGGTTGGTCACATAGTGACCAACTTTACAGTTTACAATTGTAATGGGCAGGCTCTGTTAGCGTCATAAGTCGAGGATTATCTTTATGCAGTTCTCCCTCTTTGGTGGAGTTCCTGCTTCCTGCTAAGACATACTGAGTTTGTTTGGCTTTGGCGTAGTCTGTTGGGTGAATCCTAATCATCATGGTGCTATATCGTAATCCAGGTTTTAGGACGTAAAGCAATATGAGAACTCAAGCCAGTTGTTTTATTCATTAAATCATGATTAAGCAAACCATGGCTTAATGTGACTCCAAGAAATCACTAGCTAAGAGGTTAACATAACAGGTAGACCAGTTTCTCTGAGCAGAAAAGAAGGATGATCGCTTATTCTGGTAGCATTCCAAAATACCTTTTGGGAGAATTATTCGGGATGCTTGCAAATGTAGAAGGAATTCTGAATTTGGTCTGTTCCAGCTTCAGCTGCTTCCTGTTCCAGTAACTTCCTGTTCCAGCTTCAGCTGCTTCCTGTTGCAGCTTCAGCTGCTTCCTGTTTGTTTCAGTTGCTTCCTGTTTGTTTCAGGTGCTTCCTGTTCCAGCTTCAGTTGCTTCCTGTTCAGTAATTTCCTGTTCCAGCTTCAGCTGCTTCCTGTTCCTCTCTTGCTTGTTTCAGTTGCTTCCTGTTTCAGTTTCACTTGCTTCCTGTTCCACTTTCAGTTGCTTCCTGTTCCAGCGTCAGCTGCTTCCTGTTCCTTTCTCTTGCTTCTGTTTGTTGCTCCGTTTCAGTTTCACTTGCTTCCTGTTCCACCAATGCAGGAAGACTGTTCTTTTTTCTTACTTCCTGTGTCAGCAACACCTCTGCTTTTTCTTACAGATCCCTTCCTCCATCAAGCTGTACCTCATTTCGGCCATCGACTCGGCAAGCATCCTGCTGGTGGTCCAAGGTTCGGCCGTCGGCACTTCCACGGCTGCTCTATCTGAAATGGCTCTACGCCCCGGCACTGTGCTGTTCATCTCTGCCAACGAGAGCCTCTCTTTGCATTTTAATTCGGCCAACGGGATGGTTCTCTTCCGGGCTTGCTGCCTCTTATAATAAGGGACACCGAGCAATTTTCCTCCTTAGAATAATTCAAGATCAGTAGAAGCTACACCTCTCCCATTTGTTTCACCCTTCAAAGAGGCTCAGGCTATCTTTGAATATCAACGGTCTTCTCTCCTTGGTTGGCTTTTGGCCAATGCTACATTTGTCCATTTGCTCCAAAAATGTAAGGTTGTAAATGCTTTAGTAGCCCTGCCACCCCCCCCCCACCCCCTAAGTGGAGGCACACACAGAGGCTGTGGGCAATGCTTTGTTTTCTGAGTTGGCAAAGAATGCAACGTCTCAATAGATGCTTCTCTGGTGTCATGCTTCTTTGAATAGTAGGGTTGTAGTCTCTGTATCTTAAGACTAAAACAGTGTTTTTTTTCCCAATCTTGGCAACTTGAAGGCGGATGGACCTCAACTCCCAGAAAGCTCCCAAACTTGAGGCTTGCAAATTACTGGGGTGATTGAAGAGGGCCACGCAGTAATCAACGATAGTGTAATGTGGTTAACGACTGTGGCAAAAATTGGTCCAGTCGTGATTTGCCTAATGACCGCACTAATTTGGCTCCCAATTGTGGTCAATCAAAGCTACCTGAAATGTTTTTACTGGACAAGCAGTGGACCCTGTACTATCCTCTTTCACACACACCCACAAACACTGACCCTGGCCCTTACACTGGACCCTGATAAGCATCCTAGATGGACAAGACATCCATGTAGACTTTTTGATCAACACATTATACATCTTAATGAGTCTAGCCTTGAATACTGTGCCAATCCAGCCATCACTTTAAGCCACAATGTTTGGCCTAGTGGCTAAGGCACCAGGCTAGAAGCCAGGAGACTCTGAGTTCTAGTCCTGCCTTAGGCGTGAAAGCTGGCTGGGTGACTTTGGGCCACTTTCAGCCCAGCCCACCTCAGAGGGTTGTTATAGGGAAAAGAGGAAGGAAGGAAGGAATAAAAATAATAAAGGGGGAATAAAAATCAAATAAATAAAAGTAAATAATACTTTTGTTTACCCAGGCGTGACAAGCTATTTCCTGGTGTGTTTTTGTTTAATAGCATGCTATACAAACCCAGTTTATGGATGAATAAACTGATCTAAAGTCTAGTTGGCATTCTTACTGATTAGAACATCAGTTTCAGAAAACAAAGGTACAAGTATGTAGAACTGAAGGTATTTTATTTGATAAGACTCTTTCCTTGGTTAGACTGTACAAAAAAAAAAGACACACAATTAACCAAGTATACAATATTAAATATCCCATAAGATTGTCCTCTGTGCTGTTCAGTTTAAAAAAAAAAAAAAAAACTTCATGTAATGCATTTTAGTGCTTTAAGGCAGCTTTAAAAATAAACTCTACCGGGCAGATTTAATGGGGTCGATTCTAAAAATGTCTGTAGAATCATCCATTCCCTCAGCTTTATAATATATATATATAGGCTTTGGATTACATCAGGGGTCTCCAGACTTGGCAACTTTTAAGACTTGTGGACTTTTGACTCCCAGAATCCCATGCTAGCTGAGGGATTCTGGGAGTTGAAGTCCACAAGTCTTACAGTGGCCAGGTTTGGAGAACTCTGGACTAGATGATCTTTAAGGTCCTATCTAAGCCTTAAATTCCGAGGGTCTATGGAGATACGCATCATTAAAGCTTATCGAACGAGCTGTGCATGAGTAACACAGGCTCCGTTGTAAAACATAGTTTATGTCCTGGACAAACCACATGTGGTGATCCAGCTAAGAAGCCTTTTTTCCCAATAAATAAATGAAAGGAACAGCAGCTTTTTTTTTTTAAGCGAAACCAAAGATATTGGTTTAGCTTAGTACAACTTTCACCACTCTACTATAATATTCACCGCTATTAGTACAACTTTCTGCCACCTAGTATTTCCTTCCCCCTCGGTGGTTAAGACTTCAAGTCTGAATTTCTACCGGCTGTAATCCGGCACAGATGGAGGAAACAGATTGGGAAATGCTGAGTTTATAGCTCTAGCAAGCCAATCCTGTAAAGATTTGTACATACAAGGTCACTTGTTTAAAAATTAACTTGCTGGTCATGTGTCCCAGCAGGGCCCAAAAAAAAACCCCACCCCAAACCAGTGTACCTGCTAGTAACTGATGTTGGATAGTTTGATTAAAAATAGCTGGAGAAATCAGATTTGGGATTGACAAAATCCAGATAACCAGTAGACGGCAGCCTAGAAGCAGCCATACTGTGTTTTGGCTGCCCTCTAATGGCCATCCGTAGCTTTGCAAGCCACGTTGGAAAGCTCTTAAAAAGGACTGCATGTCAACCGAAGCCGGAGAAGTTGTTGACTTTGAGAGGGGTCTACAACAACTCGCCACGGCCAACTTGCCATGGACAACTCGCTGCGGGACGAGAGTTACTAATATCGAAGAAACAGTGGGACAGAATCATTCAAGAAAGGATGCAAAAGGAGGGGCAGAATGAAATGTGAATAGCAAAAAAATAATTGTTTTTTAAAAACTTATTTTAAACAAACTGAATTGTCCCACAGAGACAATTGTCCCGCGGCAAGTTGTCCTAGTCCGCTTTGAGTCACAAGACACAAGCCTCAAGAGCAAGTTGTGTGTATGAGGAAGAAATGGGCTTAATTGGGGGGGGGGGGCTGCGACCAGGAGCGAGATGTGTTTAGGATGTCCACACTGGGACATCCTCAAATTGCAGGGATGCAGCTGAAGAACTCCCGATCTTCTGTGATCAAACTGGGAGATGACATTGAGTTCCCCCCAACCGATGAAGCAAAGATGGACATGTTCATGTTGATGAACTCTACTACCCCCTCGCAGAATACAACAGCTCCCACCCAACATCCAGAAATCCCACCACACATTGTCACTAGAGATGGACATGCCAGCTGTCCCATCAACATCTTTGAGACGTCAGTTGAGACATCTGATGGAAAATGGTCAAAGAGAGACCATTTCTGTTCTGTGTCAGTCAGTGCTGGAGATCTAGGAAGACTAGATCTTAACTCTTCTTCCTCAGTACTGCTTACCACACAAGTTTACACACAACAGTCTATGCAAGCTCCTAAAACCCGTCCTTTCCTATAAGAAGGTCCAGAGGTGTCCTCTTCCATGGGTTAATTTAACTCTGACTACAGTCCCTTGGTGTTCCTAAGCATGGGGATGATAGGACCTTCATCCATTTGAAGGACATCAGGTTTAGAGAACATTAAAAGTTAACAGATATTTCGATAACACAAAGTTTTAAGTGACCTACAAAGCTGATGAGGCCAGGTATCTTAAGAAGGTTCAAGCTTCTCCTCGCTTAGCTTCCCCTCTTATACCTGCCCAAAAAAGGAAGTGGGTCCCAAGCAACACCAAATCCCATAACTCTTCAAAAATGGTCAACCATCGCTCCCACATTAAGGCCTATAGTTTCCCAGAATATTTACCCAACTGCCCACCGATCTGAGAGAATCAACCTTCAAACAGAAGGGTAAGCTATTGCTAAGGTTACATTGCCTTGAGATCCTTCAGGTGGTCAATTAAAGGCTGAATACTAACTCGGGCATCTTCAACCTTTCTTTTTACTTCCTAAAGAGAACGGAATGAGCGATCCAATGGTTCTAGAAATTAAAACCATTAACCCGGGTGGCTGGAGACCAAGAAAAGGCCCATGTCCTCAAGAAACTTGGCACAAGCTGCTCTGCCCTCTTGTGCAAGACAAAATCCCCATTCTAAGGAGGTCCTGAAGAAACATCTCAAGAACTTCTCTCGTCAGAAAAAGCAACCGAGGACTAAAATCTCTTTCCTCTGTCTCCATGCAGCATTGAGGGTTTCCTTCCCCTTCGGTGTATTGACCTCTGCAGCCCCAACGTATGGTAAACCTAGTATCGAAATTGCTATTGTTCGCTTTTACACGCACACATGCACGCACACAGTTTTCCGTTCACCTTTTATGGGGAGAAACCCTTGCCTTCTGGTTATTCCTCAGGAGTGCCGAGCCTGTCCAGAGAAGCAACTCTCTTTGCAAAGGGCATCCACCAGCCTCCTGAATACTTACACTTCATACATTTCTACATTGCACCAGAAGAGCCTGGAGCTCTAAGCAAGGTGCCAACAGTGCACTCCCTTGCCCTTCCAGTGTCTGAATCTCTAGGGTTGCCCCCCCGTCCCACCAGTTTGACCTAAAGTTCAGTGCTGGGCTCAGCAGGGATCCAAAAAAACAAAAAAGAGAGGAATTGGGAAGAAAAGTGCTGAATTCTTGACTCGTGTAGTGCAGTCCTCCGAGGCTTCTCCCTATTGGATGGAGCAGGAGGCAGAGTCGCCAAAGCAACAGGAGCACGGTGAGGATGAAATGGGCTTCGGGGGAATCAGATCGAGATCCTCGTCGTCAGGGATCTCATCCAGACGATAGCCGTCCTGCAGTAGTTGGCGACTGAGATCCTGGTTGACCTGAGGGGAGGAAACATGGAATAAATACACCTCTAACTGGTAGAGTGAGGTGCTGACCAAGAAACCAGGAGACTCTTAATCCCACTTTAGGAATGAAAACTGGCTGGGTGACTTTGAGCCAATCACCAAGAGACCGTGAGTTCTGGTCCTGCCTTAGGCAGGAGAACCGGCTGGGTGACTTTGGGCCAATCACCAGGAGATGGAGAGTTGTAGTCCCATCTTAGGCATGATAGCCGGCTGGGTGGCTCATAGGAGAACTAACCCAGGGAATAATTATTAAATTAATAAATTATATCATTAAATTATAAAAGACCAGACTTGCCTCGGCCGAGGAGTAACCAGAAGAGCATCTAGATTCCAGGTCATCGCTAGGAGAAGAAAAATTAGGATCAGTTGAAAGGATATTACAAGCCCCATTTTCAGTTGCCCATTCGCCCATAAAAAAATAAAATAAAATCAAAGGGCCTCCCACAACACTGTGAGAAGCTTGTCCTGTGTTTGACCTGTATTTTTCAGCCAAGATTTGGGAGAGGTTGCTTAGGGCAAGCTATTTATTCTTGGAGCGGAAAGCTAATCAATTTTTGTTTTCAGACCCCAAAAGTCAAGCAATGCTTACATGCCTCTCACCTGTCGGAATCCAGGGCCACCAGGGTTTCATCTGAGGTCTGGCTGAGCGCAGTGTAGCCCTTGTTGAATTTCACCGTCCTGGTAAAAGAAGAAGGAATCGCCATGAAACACTGCTGTGCAGCAGCAACGGAAGGAGACAGCATAACTTGGAATATTTCTGGTTGGAAAGACAGGATTCCCTGCAGACTTTGCGTTCCTCACTTCTGCACCTGCTTTTTCACGAGGCAACTGGACTTTTTTTTCCTCTTTGAAAAAGGCGTTTCGCTTTTCATCTAAGAAGCTTCTTCAGCTCCAAGTATAAATCTTTCCATTCTCCACCATCCAGTCAGAGCTGAAGAAGCTTCTTGGATGAGAAGCGAAACGTTTTCAAAGAAACACAAGGAAGTCCAGTTGCCTCGTGAAAAAGCACCTTTGGGACAACCATGACCTGGATGATTGAGAATCTCCATAGAGATTCTGAATAAAAAGGGGTTCTCACTCCCCCAGATTCACAGGCACCACTTTTCAAGTTTCCCCCTGCATCCTGGCCAATCCTGAAAAGTAACCATCAGCACCATTCAAGAAGAAAAGGACATGAACTCTGACCTGACGGCTCCTGGTTTGGGCTGTTGCCGGACAGCTCCTGAAAGGACCCCCTTCTTCCGCAGCATTGCCTTGGCCATCTCGCGATGTTTTTCTGCGACACCACAACAACATGGAAGAGAAATTCAGCAACTGGGCTGTACTCTTTGGGCTTCTGTTAAATAACCCATGGTTTGTAGCATCTCACGTTTTTGTCAAATATCAGCATTTGCTTCCGGTTTTGGGCAAAACAGGTCAATTGTGAACAATTGGTTCACTTAACGCTCACATAAAGTGTGATCCACTGCATGGCCATCATAACTTATGACCTTCACGGGCAGGCTCCATTACAGTCCTGAGTTGAGGACGATCTATAAAGAGCACACTTCCGGGGAGGTGGAGAAAAGCCGTGTGTACTTTTACTTACGTAGCTTATCCTGAATAGAAGACGGTTTGTTCATAATGTAGGGACCTCTTTTCTCTACCGGGGGGTCTCGGCACATCCTTCGTTTGTCCATTTGCCCCTGAAGAAGGAATGGGGGGGGGAGTGAGAAGTTGGAATAGCAGTTGCATTGGACACTGGCCACGCCAGAAATAAAACACAAAAAGGGCAACATTAGCAAGAAGTTTGTTGTCATTGTTGCTTACATATATTGTTGTTGCTTATATATAATCTACCCAAAAGCTGTGATTGGATTTAGTACTTTTGGCTGCTGGATCCTTCCCAAGGATCTAGGGCAGGGGTCTTCAAACTTGGCCCTTTTACGACTTGTGGACTTCAACTCCCAGAATTCCTCAGCCAGGCTAGGGATAGTATTGTCTTAATATATAGGCTGTTTCAAGTAAGGCGACGTTTTTGTAATTGACAAGTTTCTCTTCATTCCTACTGGATCCAAGTAGTTGGATCCGGCTACCGACGTCTCCTAAATCATTATTAATAGCTGAATGGAGTGAGGAACCCAGCTAGCTGTATACTAGATCTACTGTTAGGGCACGAAGAGTGTCCACCTCCGGGAAGACATACCACTAGTCCTCGGCTTACACAACAGTTTGTTTAGTGACTGTTCCAAGTTACAACGGCGCTGGAAAAAAAAGTGGCTTAGGACCATTTTCCCCCCACATTTTTATACCCTCCCGCACTGCGCCAAGCTGGGAAAGCCTGGATTCTCCATCCTTGCTCTTAACATCTTGGCCGTTTCTGAATAGAGCCTCCACAGCCAGGAGCAGTCTACCCCTTATAGCCGTCTCCGCCAATAGGAACACGAGAAGAACAAGAGGCTGGGGGAGACGGGGGGGGGTTAAGAGGAATAAAGGACTGAACCCAGAGCCCCCACCCACCCCCCACCCACTCCCCCCCTCACCCACTCCCCACCCCCCACTCCCCAACCCAGGCCTGATCCAGCCGAGCTCCTCGGGCCGACCCAGAAGCCCCCAGGCCGGCCAGGAAGAGGCTTTCCATCGGCCGCGACTTTCCCAGCCCCGCGGCTGCCGCTGCCTCACCGGGTCGCCGCCGGGCACGAGGCGCGGCCCGGCCTCCTTTCCCCGCGGCGGCTCCTCCTCGCCTCCATCTCCCGTCGCCATCGCCGCTTCTTGCCCGGAGTGTCCCCCCGCCCCTCCAAGCCACGCCTTCTCCGGCCGTCATCGCGCCTCTCGGCCAATAGGAAACGCGATGGCCAGGTTCCGAAATTAGCATCCGACGCTCTGCCTTGATTGGTCGGTCTGTAGGGCCCCGCCCTTGCTCTCGCGCGCGCGAGCAACGCCTACGGGCGGGGTTAGCGGAGCGACAGCCGACCAATGGGAGGTGGGGTTTTTTTTTGTTTTTTGGAAGAGCAGAGGAGCGAAGGGGCGCTCTAGGATGCTGGCGGTCTCGCGCTCCGTGGTATCTGTCAGCAGAGCCCTCCAGTTGTAGTATTGCTGCCTCCAGGAATTTTGTTAAACCGACAAACAGGAAAAAAAGTGCAATTTTATCTCATGTGTGTGAAAAGGATTTTTCTCCAGCCTGTTCCAGAGGTCTTGCACTACAGCTCCCATCATGCTGTTATCTTCCTTAGTTATTGTTGTGAAATGTTCGCATTTTGTCCTTTGAATGTTTTTATGTTGTGGTTTTTATCTGGTTGTAAATTACCTAACGTTGCTTGACAATGACGAGATGGGTGGCATATAAATTTAATAAATAAATGCTGGGGCAAGGGATTCGTTTCTGTGAAGTGATAGATCAGAGGCTGCAATTGCCTCTCTGGAGGCGTGTAAAGAGAAAGCAACACGGAGCAATTCTTAGCCATTATAAAGAGTAGCTAACTGTATTTACAACATATGCGCTTGCTTTTCCTAGGCTGCCTTGCTCATCCTTCATGGACCACAGGGATACAATTGCTTCACGTCAACATGTAATGCATCCGTGTGTTTATCCCATCAAAATATGTTCAGATTCGCCACTATTCTTATTTTATGTAAGTCTCCACTTCAGTATTTATTCAGTGATACAAGAAAAAGTCACTGGATCAATGGAAATTTCAGCCAGCAAGTTAACAGATCTCATCAAGCACTACCACATATTTTCAAAAGCTTCTAAATAAAACTGTTAGGACTAGGAACTTGTCTGTTTTTAAGTGGTATAACTGACACATTACACTGCTTAATCTGGAGATTTGAGATTTTTCTTTTTATGTAATAAATGCTAAGATTTGTGTAAGCAGCTAAAGTCAATCAAGCTTCTTGTCCAATTTATATTCCATGAAAGCAATATGATTCTGTGCTGTTCTTAACATGAATACTTATGAAATTGTAATTTCATAATTGGGTTTAGCATGTCAAAATGCTGGATTCTTTCATTTTTTGAAATGTGAAGAACTGCTTTTTGTGCAGAAATGTATGGAATTCAATGTCTGAATAGCATCCCATGTTTGCTCAATCTTGCCTTGGAAAATACTTTTTTTTTTTGTAATCTATAACCATAGGCTAAGGTCTAAAGTCAATTCAAACCATTTCCTCTTTATTAGCTCAACTTCACAATACATATCCAGGACTCAATAAAAGGAAGAAGTGATTTCAAATAAGTAATTATAATGTCTATATCCAGATAATTGTTGTACAGTCACAGAACCTTAACAGTATATTCATGGGAAGTCCGTCTGGAAAAAAACAGAGAGCTGGAATTAGTTTGGATGTATTCTTTTCAAGTTCACAAGCCTCTTGAGGAGGAAGTGGATAGAAAGGTTAAGAAAAGATATTCCAGCTTCAATACTAGCTTGCAGATGAATACATGCCTGCATAGAGCAATTTAAGGAATTACTTGTAGCATTTAATTGCGAATAGAAGAATCTTTATTGTCATTGTGTATCACACAACTAAATTAAGTGGTATCCACAGTGCACACTACACACAAGTAAAAACCACAAGTAAAACATACATTATATACACACATCCTTCATGTTCTATTCACCATTGCGCTGCCCCTAATATTGCACTTCAATGTTGCACTATACAGTGGTATTTAATATGGTTACAGCTCTGGGATAAAAACTTATTTTTCAGCCTATTTGTCTTTGTTTTTACCTTTGTCTACCCTTCGGATGCTTGGCATAGCACCCGGCTGCTACTTGTATACAAAAACTCTCCTAATTTCCATCAGGCTCCAGGCTCTTTTTACATTTTAAAAAACAGATCTGAGAAAAAGTGATGTAGACAGACAAGTAGAGATTGTAGGCAGGAGAGGGAGGGAGGAAGAGAGATAGAACGGATGGCATAGCATTCGAATTGCCTGGGGCTTTGCAAATATAATGGTTACCTTGACATCACAGCCATTTTATGAAGGGGGAAGCCCCAATCCATTCTGTGAGAGTGCCTGCAATGTATCCTCAAAACATGTGCAATGTGCAATCACAACCAATAAGAAGTCAAGAGACCCCATGGTCTACTCTTGTCCTGTAACATGGGACTTTTTTCTTTGCATCTCCACTGCATGCGCTTCCAATATGCATGCAGTTCCATAAAACTGTTTTGTTTTAGCATAATTTTGCTTGAGCTAATTTCTCTTAATTTTGCCTTGTTGGCAAAATGCTTTCACTATCATGCTCAGTCTCTCTGTGGGGGTGTCTCTGTGTATCAGGGGAAATAAATGGTGAATAAGAGCAAATAGCTATTTAAGATAGCAGGGTTACATCCAAATTCTGTTTAAAAATACAGAGCTTAATTTTTTTGAATTTGAGGGATGTCTGCTGCATTTTAAAGTAGTGCCCCCCCCAAAAGTAAAATGAAGAAGTACAAGACGACTGAGGTATATTTTTATTTTTAATATACTTTAAATCTCAGAGGTATTAGAGCCCAAGTATTCTACAGAAAATTGGATTCCAGTTATTCAGAACATACCACGCACCCCACATTTTCTGCATGGGGACAGCAATATTTTTCTCTACCTTATCAAAATGGTAGACAAATGTATTTTCTACATTTTTAGAAGCCTTTGTTTACTTTAAACGCCGAATAGAATATTAAAGAACACGCGCACAGGGCAAAAATTAAAGATGTATTTTCTTACATTTAAGCTTACGCTTTGTCCATGTCAAGTTCTTCTGGAGTTGAAATTCCCAATTCATTCAAAGTTGGTCTAAGTTCCTGGATAACGTAAGGATATATCTCCTTGTATCTGCCTGCTTTGTACTAATTCAAAGAGAACAAAAAAAGAAATTCAGAATTTAAAAAGTAGATTTGGCAAGACAAGATGGGTCTACTTAAGCCCAAGAGCTTAACCTTTCTACGGCCCGAATTTTATCCAGGAAATATGCATAACTCACAAGCGACAGATAGTTTGACTGCTAGAAAGCTGCAGTTATCGTCACTCATGTGTGGTTTCACTGAACTTATTTGATTAGTTATTTCTGACCGCTGACCTTATTTCTGAAAAGTTCATGTCCAGAGAAGCTATGTTACATAGGTGAAGCATATGCTTCTTAAGTTCAGCGTCTTGAATTTAAATTGATATTTTAAATTTATTTTTATAGATAACTCAAGGCAACAGTCTTGTGAGATGAGCTGGTCTGAAAGTGACTGGCCCAAGATCACCTAGCTAGCTTTCATGCCTAAGGGTTTTTAGCCTGGTGCCTTAACCACTAGACCAGGGTAGGCAACCTTGGCTCTTTTATGACTCATGGACTTCAACTCCCAGAATTCCTGAGCCAGCTGTGCTGAGGGGAAAGAGAGAGGTTTCCAAGCTGAGCCATGTTGGCTCAGGAATTCTGGGAGTTGCCAAGTCCACGAGTCATAAAAGAGCCAAGGTTGCCTACCCCTGCACTAGACCAAACTGGCTTCCTTGGTACTGGATGAGTGTCAATGAATTAGGAGGAGCCAGTCTGTAACATGTAGAAGTTGACACTTTATCCCCGCATACTAAGCCAGCATGCAACCTATGCTATCTCTGAGATAAAGTCAGTGAATTTAAACAATCTGCCTACTAGGCCACAGGTTCCTGTCTGATTCCTCTCCCTCTCCCACTCAAGGTCTTTCCTGCTTGTGGTGAATGCTTCATTACAAGGGTCACTTTAAGCCTTTCCCATAAAAGGATGGAGGGGAAGGGGGGGGGGAAGAATCTCAGAGGTTTGGTAGTGAATGCAACCGACGTGTGTAAGGGAACATTTTACTACCCAGCATGCTCTATATTGTAGAGAAGCAGAAGGATGCCTTAACTCACCTTTACCATTTCCAAGATGCGGATTGTGGTAGCCAAGTCATTTAGCCGCCTGCATGCCCTCAAAGCCGCATCAATAATTTTTGGTTCGGGAACCATGTCTGCGTCGACTAAGGTGTTAATACCTATCAAAAGAAACATGCATTGAAGGAGAGGGCTGCATTTATTCAAGTCCTCCCCTTCTCATGTTTGTGATGTATTTAGCCACTTCGCGACATAAAACTGAATTCTTTTCTCCCTTTGGGTCTCTGTTCAAACCTCTCAAATTTTTGCCATAGAGTATATAACGTATAGTAACTCTTGTTTATATCCAGATACTGCAGCCAATTTTGGTCACCGTATCACAAAAAAGATGTTGAGAGTTTGGAAAAAATTCCGAGAAGAGCAACTAAGACGATCAAAGGCCGGGAGGCTAAAACATACGAAGAATGGCTACGGGACTTCGGTTTGGCTAGTCTAAAGAAAAGAAGAAATAGGGGAGACATGATAGCAGTGTTCCAGTATCTGAGGGGCTGCCACAAGGCAGAGGGGGCCAGGTTGTTCACCAGAGCACCAGAGGGAAGGACGAGAAACAATGGTTGGAAACTGATCAAGGAGAGAAGCAACCTGGAATTAAAGAGAAACTTCCTGATAGTGAGGACAATCAACCAGTGGAACAGCTTGCCTCCAGAAATCGTGAGCGCTCCATCACTGGAGATTTTTAAGAAAAGACTAGAAAATCACCTGTCAGAGATGGTATAGGTTCTCCTGCTTGAGCAGGGGGCTGGACTAGAAGACCCCCAGGGTCATATTCTCTCTCCTCTCCTCTCCTCTCCTCTCTATTTCTATTTATTTCTATTCTATTCTATTCTATTCTATTCTATTCTATTCTATTCTATTCTATTCTATTCTATTCTATTCTATTCTATTCTGATACAAAATCTAAGGCATAATTTCAGGTTAAAATCTTAATTCCCTAACTTTTACTTCAATCTCAAAGTCTAACATTGTTAATCATAATCAAATTTTTAGAAAATATAATTTCTCTAATGCAGGAACAGGGAAGCCCCCCCCCCCCGATATTTCCTGTGGGTGTTTACCTTTCCTGAGTTCCCAGTCATCAATATCTGGTTTGTTGAAGAACATCACCCAGCGAGCATCAAGTTCTTCATCTGTAATCTCTGCTTTGTGAGCATAGCAACGCAGAGGTAGTACTGGTTTGGAACAAAAATGGGAAGGAGCAAAAGACAAAGAGGTTAAACTACAAGCACAGGTAATCCTTGAGTTATGACCACAATGACTCTGCCCTGCACGGTTGTAACATGGTTATAACCGTGATGGACGTAAAACGAGTATATTATTTGACATGTATTCTTTGACTTTGGATTTTTTTCCGCAGAAGGAATATTTGTTTCATTCTTCTTCAATAATTCAACTCAACTCAACAAGACAATTAAATACCTGCCTTTTTATCTTTTTATGATCTGTAAGCCACCCAGAGTAGCTTTATAGGGGAGATATGTGGCATGTAAATTTAATAATAATGAAACTGGGAAATTATTTGATATTTTTGGAATTTCACTTCATTTAAATGTAGTCTTGAAAGGAGTAAATGAGGAAACCTTGTAATGTTGATTGACCAACGCTAATTCTTACTTCCGCAGACATAAGTGTCTGGTGACATCTTTTGCAATTAACAAATTCTTAGTAAAAGGTGCATGCCTTCGTGAGCATATATAAACTGTGCTAAACGAATGTAAAACCGTAAGTATTTAATGTGCAGTTTCATTTCCCTCATCTGCCCAATTCTACCAACATTGAGTAATTAAACTGTCAACATCTGTTAAGTAAATGGGCCTTTAGAGATATTAACACATCATCAATGCAATATAGCAACTGTGAAAATAATATCTTATGTGCCCTGTTTATTTATTTAGCATATGCCAATGTGCCCTGATGCTAGCTAGGGATGTAAAGAACTTCAAGGCACAGCTGCGTGAAATAAAATCTTGAATGCAGCAAATAGGAGTAACAGATATTTTTGAGGCAGACTCCAAGACCAATTCCTACTCTGAAATAGGAAAACGCCAAAAAGGAATACGACTGTAAAATCTAAAATAAAATTCAGTCACACAAGACTGTGGACCTAAACGTACAAAGTCCATGAGGAGAGAGGAAGGCAGGGAGGTTATAACCAACAGGCTCTTCAACTAAAGCTTGTTGGTCAAAGAAAAAAATAAAAGGGAAAGTAAAAAGACAAAGGAGTGTTCGTTCAACTTCCTTAAAGTTATTAAGCTTTTGTTGTACTGTACATAATTGCTGGGTGTGGCTTATTAATAGAAGCTATACCTTGAATTTTAAGTAATGTCATTAATAGGTAGAAATCAGAACATATGTCACTGTTTGCATCTCGTTTCAGAAAAGTCAAAGGCACTGCATATGATTTCCTTCAAACATGAAACCAGAAAAAAGGGGGATTATGCTTTAGTCCACCCAGGCAGAGCAGAACAAGAGCATAATATACATTTTCATAGTGAGAGAATACATTGCCTCCCCCCAAAAAACCCCAACTCCAGATATGATTACATAGGATTAGAAATAGATGGACTTTAGATAAATAACCTCATCCATGTCACTATTTACTGTAATATGTGTTCATATAGTATAGTTATACAGTATACACAGAGGCATAGGAGCCCAGGTCACGGCTGGGTGGGAAGGAGGGAGGGACGAAGGAAGATGAGAAAGAGGAAGGAAGATGAGGAAGAGGAAGGAAGGAAGGAAAGAAGGAAAGAGGAAGGAAATGAGAAAGAGGAAGGAAGGAAGGATGGAAAAGAGGAAGGAAGATGAGAAAGAGGAAGGGAGGAAGATGAGGAAGGGAGGGAGGGAGGGAGGCAGGAAGTAAGATGAGAAAGAGGAAGGAAGGAAGATGAGGAAGGGAGGAAGTAAGATGAGAAAGAGGAAGGAAGGAAGGAAAATGGAAAAGAGAGAGAAAGAAAAAGGAAGGAAGGAGGGAAGGAAGATGAGAAAGAGGAAGGAAAGAAGGAAAGAGGAAGGAAGATAAGGAAGATAAGGAAGATAAGGAAGGAAGGTTCCCAAGTTCCATTCAGCCCCAACCCTGCTGCCCTTTCCAAAAGCCTCACACCCTTCAGCTCCTCGACCTCTTCATAAAGCTTCAGACTGTTCCTCAACCCCCAACATTTATTCTATAAAAACAATTTCATCAAGATGACCTGAACTGTCCCTCGGGGCAGCCCTGCCCTTGAAGGCTCTGGGCCGTCCCACCCCAGGCGGGGGGGGGGAGAATCCACCTTCGAGTGGATGGATAGAAAGCGCGTCAGTGGGGCCATCCTCTTCTCCCCCCCAACCCTTTTCCTTTCAACCCTCGGGGGGGGGTGTCCGCCCAGAGCGAGCCCCTCCAACCCAGGAAAGGCCCGATTCCCCCCTTCCGCAGCCAGGCCTCGCCTCCTCCTCCTCTCGGCCAGGCCCCCGCTCAATGTCACCTTCCCGCCCGGGCGGGGCGCAGAGGACGGAAACGGGGGCGGCGGTGGGGGGGAAACCACCGGGGACCCCCACCCTGCATTCGTGGTTGGGGGGGCTGTAGAAGGCCCCACGCGGGCGGTATGTTTTTTTTTGGGGGGGAGAGATAAATTGGGTATCGCCATGCGGGGTTTGACAGGATTTGACAGGAGACGTGGGGGAGGGAGGGCAGGGGAGGATGGGAGTTGTAGTCCCTCCCCCCACCCCCACCCCGGGGAGAACAAGAGGGCCGCGTTTTCTGTCAGGAGGGGGTCCGAGGAGGGAGGGCTCACCTGCCGCAGCGGGCGTCCTCAGGGCCAGGCCGCGCAGGGCGGGCGCGGCGCAGCGGCGGAGGAGCCGGGCGGCGGCCAGCATGGCTGAGGGACGGGGAAACGGACGGAAGGGAGGCGAAGGAGAAGCGAGGCTCCCGGCGGCGGTTAAGCGCGCGACTTGCGCCTTGCTCTATTCGCTCGCTCGCTCGCCACACGCGGCCCCCTCCGGTCACCCGGAGGACAAAAATGGGACGAGCCGGGCTACGGCGGCGCGCGAGGGACAAACGCCGCGCCACGCACGCTACGCACGCGGGAGGGGGCGGCCAGAAGAGGCGGGAAGGGAGCGAGGACGGAGGGTGGGGGATGCGCGCGCCGGCGGCCTGGGACGGGGCGTTCCGTTTCCAAAGGAGGAGGAGCAGGAGAAAAAAAAAAGGAGGGGCGGGGTTTCTGCCGCGCGGAGGCGGGCGGGGCCGCTTGGCTCGGCAGCCAATCAGAGAGGGCGAGAAGAATGAACCAGGCAACCTTTGGCTCTTTTATGACTCGTGGACTTCAACTCCCAGAATTCCTGAGCCAGCATGGCTCAGCTTGGAAACCTCTCCCTTTCCCCTCAGCATGGCTGGCTCAGGAATTCTGGGAGTTGAAGTCCACGAGTCATAAAAGAGCCAAGGTTGCCTACCCTTTTGAACCAGGGGCTTAATCGGGAGGAAAAAAAAGTGCAAGATTGCCGGAATGTTCAATTCTGCGCTTTTAATTCTAATAGAATCAGAAGGATGATGAATAATGAAGTTATGGGTGTTTTTTTGGTTTTTTTGCATGGTTTGGCTGCCTAGCTACCCTGTCTTTTTTTTTTTTTTTATGACATCCACTGCTTTGCCATGCCACCTGGTGGCTTGGGAAGACATTTCTGGAGACTTTCCCCAAAGTTTTAAAAGATTTATAGGGGAGGGTGGCCGATTCCCAAACTGGCCTTCTTCTGCCCTGCAGTTGGGACTGTCCTTCCTCACTCTTTCTTTTCTTCCAGGGCTAGGCTGGTGTTTTATTTCAGTCGTCTTCGTTGCACGCTTTCTTCAAGACTCCCTCCGCACACCTCAACCTTGATTCATAAATCATGTTTTACAAAGTGCAACGCTCGGCTTGGCGCGGCATATTAAAGATGCTCCAATGCAGGTTCGCACCGCTGCAGTTCTGTGAGCCTCGTGGAACAAACCAGATAGCAATCGCAGCCAGATGTACTAATTGATCAATTAATTAATTAACTCATGAATTAAGAAATTTCCTGACAGTGAGAACAATCAGTGGAACAACTTGCCTCCAGAAGTTGTGGATACTCTAACAGTGGAGGTTTTTAAGAAGAGACTGGGCAAGCATTTGTCTGAAATGGTATAGGGTTTCCTGCCTGAGCAGGGGGTTGGACTAGATGACCTCCAAGGTCCCTCCCAACCTATTCTATTCTATTCTATTCTATTCTATTCTATTCTATTCTTTATTTCTATTCTATTCTATTCTATTCCTATTCCTATTCCTATTCCTATTCCTATTCCTATTCCTATTCCTATTCCTATTCCTATTCCTATTCCTATTCCTATTCCTATTCCTATTCTACTGTAAAGCCACAATGACAGAATCTTGCAAGATGGAAAATACAATTCTTCCCCCCTCTTCTTTACACTGAAGACACGAGGGACTTTTCTCTTCTGAACTCTTGTTCCACTCACTATCTAGCTGTGGACTGTGCTGTCTCTTATTTGAACGTTCCTGTGGCAGTCTTGCCACCCTGCTCATTAAAAGCTCCATCACCGAGTAAAATTCACCAGATGGTTCAGCCATAGGGCACCTTGGCACGACACATGGCTCTTCTGGTGCTGGGGGCAAACCTTTTAAAGCTCTTAGTGCCCGTAACAATCTGACAAATGAGATGCTGGGATCCTGTGGAGCATGGAGCCCTTGGGAATGTATAACATTTAAAACATGGCTGGTAGAATTAACGTAAGCAGTTCCTGTCCTCCTTTCCTCTACACTAAAAAATGACTGATCTGCAGCCATTACATGTCATGGGCCTAGTGCAATCAATCAATCAATCAATCAATCAATCCCCTTCCCAAGATCGCAGTTCATCTTCTTTGGTGGTTTGAGTTCCTCCATATCTTCCACAGTTGATCCCAGTCTTGTCGGGAAGGAAGAGGGAGAAGAAAGTCAACAAAGGGGTGAAGCAGAAGAACAGCTGAAAATTAGTATTCAATCATGCAGCAGGAAGATGAGCAAAATGAATTGATCTGTGTGGCAAGGAGATAAGGGTCCACCGTTAGCCCCAAGGAAGCAGCTGTTTGCTGGGAGATAAGAAGGCAATCTAACAACAGATTCTATTAGCAGCCTCCCTGCCTCTCTTTCTCTCTCTCTCTCCTGTAGATTTCACAGCACATACTGCCTTTCCCCCCCTTATTTTCATTCCCGTCTCGGTTAGAACAGGGCTCTTGATAATAGGAGACAGAGAGATGGTAGGATTCCAGAATGGGAAGGTCTTCTTTTCTCCTCTCCAAGCTTCTCTAAGGTTACTGCCATTTTTTCATTCCGGATTTCTCATTTTCAGCAACCACCTGGCTGCCCTGTCACCAGATTCGAAGCCAAAAGTTGGGTGATGAACAGAGAGATACACAGAAACGGAGCTTTAGAGGAACCATTACCGCATTGGACAGCTTGCAAGTGACCGATGTGAGCTGGTGGGAATGCAAATGTGTACAAATGCTGTCTGTCAAAAGCCAGGGTGGATGCCCCCTTTGCCAACCTTTTGTGGAGGGTCTTGGTAAACAGCGTGGCCCTCCTTCTGAAGAGCAAGAGACGAGGAAGAAGAATGTGGCTGCAGATGAACAGAAAATGGGTTCTTTGCCTAAAGAGCAGGCCCTCTGCATATCTCAGAAATCGTGTAAGCTTCCTGTCAGATAACAATGCCTTTGTCCTTGTGGTTTGGGTCAAGTGGAAAATGTTATCCATAACGTCAGGGTTTCCCAACCTGGGCAACTTTAAGACGATTGGACTTCAACTCCCAGAATTCCCCAGTCTGCTGGCTTTCATGGCTAAGGTGAGACTAGAACTCTCAGTCTCCTAGAAATTGGTCCAAAGTCACTCAGTCCTCTTTCATGTTTAAACCGGGACTAGAATTCTCCTTCTCCTGTTTTCTGGCCTGGTGCCATAACCATTAAAGCATACTGGCTCTTGTGTTGTGTCTTATTCCAAAAAGCATGACTAAAAAGCCAGCTGCTTAAACATCTGGGTTAACCCAGCTGTGGTCCTCATCCCCAAAGATCACATCCAGCTACCTCATTTGGCGCTCTCCATGGTTCTAAAAACCAACTCGTCTTAAGGACGCTATTCTTTTTTACTGCTTAATCATTAATGCATTGATTTTAAACATAGGCATGTTTCCAGCCAACTTTCAGGCCAATCCCCCTTCCCTCAAAGTAGCCCTCAGCAATCAGGTGCATGCAATTAAAGCACATTATAATCAAACATGATCACAGCCCATTGATAACCAACATTAAAATTCCAGCCACAATACTCCCATCAGATGCAATTACAGCTGAGCTACATTTTATGGAACTGGAACAAATAAATTGGGCATTAAGGCTTCCTTCAGAGTTGGTAACGATCAGGTCTGGCAATTCACACATTCGCGAAAAGCCTCCATCCTCTGATTCTAGCCCAGAATAGCATTCAAAAGAGACTCTGTGAGGATTTGGGATTATAAGATTATGTTTACCCAGAGAGTGAGTTTGGACTAGTGCTGAAGGCACCAGGCTTGAATCCAGGAGGCTGGGAGTTCTAGTCCTGCCTTAGACATGAAAGCCAGTTGGGTGACTTTGGACCTATCACCAGGAGATGGTAAATTCTAATCCTGCTTTAGGCATGAAAGCTGGCTGGGTGACTTTGGACCAATCACCAGGAGGTGGTGAATTCTAGTCCTGCCTTGGGCCTGAAAGCTGGCTGGGCAACCTTGAGACAGTCACTCCCCCTCAGCCCAACCCACCTCACCTTGTCATTATGGGGAAAATAGGAGTTATTTATAAAAATAAAGGTGGGATATAAATAATAGATAAGTAATAAAAAATGTCTGGGTTCACACAACTATCTAAACCCAACTGTGGTCAGGATTGCACCAAACCCTTCAGGGCTTAGCTCATTTCTTCTGGGATTTAAGTTTACCTAAGACTCTAATTGATGGTTTTATTCAACCAAGATCTGCAAAATAATCTATGGTTGACTGGGTTTGGACATGAGAATAAGCCAAAAACCAGCAAATCCCATTATTTGTACAGACCCAGCCGGTGTATAGGATCATTCAAAGGCCAGCGAAGAGCCAATATTTCTTCTCATTCCTGTAGTGGTGAACCCAGCATATTTTTTATATCCCAACTGACACATTGTTTGTTTCCAAGAAAGATTGCTTTTAATGGATTTTTTTTTCATCTGCTTCTGAAATGCTCATGTAACCTTATAAAGTCTCTGGTCCTGGTATTGTGTCACTTTTATGATATTCGCTCGAGGCCCGGCAAGCTTTAAAAGCTTTTCAAACAGAAGCAGCATAAACACATCAGGAAGGAGAAAAGAAGACCTCGGAATAAGAAAAAAAAAAGACTAAGGAATAAAGCATAACCAATTTTTTTATCTTTAGGTCCAGGGCACCAGGAGATAACCCTGGCCTGGTCCCCAATCCCTAGGATTATTTTGCTAAAATTAAATAGCAAAAATGCTAATAATGCTGGCATTATTCCCTCCTGGGGATGAGTCAAAATGGCTCATTCCATTGACCAAGATGCATTGTGTGCCCATTTAATGTTTTGTTGAAAAGAAAAGAAAAGAAAAGAAAAAAGAAAGAAATGGGGGAGATTGCTCAACCCATCAACCCCCAAATCACGCCCCATTAACAATTTCACAGCATCCATATCTTTGTACCCCACAGCTCCTAAGGAGAGCGTCCCCTGTTTGCAAAAATAATCTAGTGATTGGTGGCAACCCATTAATCATTTTGACCACCAAGTAGCAGGTGCTTTTTCACCCCGTGCAAAGGAAAGCTGCAGTCCCACCATAAACAAAATCCCGTAGGCGCAGAGATGAATCCTAGGAAGAGCACAAAAGCTTCAAATATTTAATAGCTTCCTGTCCCCGACTTGCATCTTTCTAATCTGAGGCCTGACATGGAAGAGAAGAGCAAAATAGGTCCATCTGTCTCTTTCTGGGCTTCACTCAAAAGAAACCACTGGGCTGTAGCCTTAGAACTGCCCATTAATAACCCCCACAGCTGGTGATGAAGGTGTGACTTCAGCACGGCCTGTGTTCTCCCTGACAACCCAAACATCTCAATGTAGGCTCCTCAGCTTCCTATCCCTGCAAGCTGAGAACTGGCCTTCAACTGGGGGGGCTTGGGGAGGTTCCCTGCCTCCACTGGGGTCAGGTATTCAGCGACATCAAAGAACACAGTGACTGGACACCATCAAAGCCCACACCATCCAGAGCACAGAACAATTCAAAGAAGGAGTGCAACATCAGAAGACGTGGAGAGACCTGGCCCACAGAGTCAAGAATCGGACACAGCTGAATGGATCACATCATCATCCTTAAGTGACCTGGAGATTTGTCCTTCACTGAGCTCTGAGTGAGCATCCAACATCTCTAGAAGATTGACGTCAGGGAAAGCTCTACCAGGACAAACTCACCATGACCATCAGTGGGAGGGTCCAATGACTCTGGAGCCCAGCAGCTAAAGAAGATGGAACCGCATGATGAAAAAAGCATGGATGGGGGAACCTCCTTGGTTGTTTTCCCAATAGCTGGCATAATGATCAGTCCCTTCTCAGCCATTCCCCAAACAAAGAAATGGAGCCCCCCCCAAAAAAGAGAACTTTGATAAGGTACATTCAATCATGGCTTGTTCAATCAAACTTTACTGAACCAACCGCAACTGGTGGGGTGTGCAGAACAGTCCAAATCTGAATCCCTGTCTTACAAACCACGGTTTACAGAACCCCCTGAGCCCAAACAAAAAAAAAAACTGCCATTACCCACAATGTGTGAATCTCCTCTTGTGTCAGCCAGGTTTCCCCCCCCCCCCTACTGAGAAACACCCAATAAGTCCTTCAGACATGTACAATATACTGTATTGTGTCATGGACAATGCATTCATGCAACTTTCCATAGGAACAAAAAGTAACCAATTTCCAGGCATTCTGCAAAATGTTTTCTCCTCTGACTGCTGCGCGATTAAAATAAGCTCCTTTGCATAAGCTCTTCCCGTGTGTGCTACCTATGGCTCTTGAGCATTGGGTACCTCCAATGTTTCCTTCTTTAGCCTTCTTTAGTCATTCTGCTGGGGCATCTACAAAATAAAGGGCCTTCCCCCCCCTCCACCCTGCCCTCCATCTCAGCTCTATCTCACATCTACGGTCCACCTAAATTTGGCTTTGTTCACCATCCAAATCAAAGTTCCATGGGGTTTAAATCACTCAGACAACCAAGTCAGCACTGGGGAAAACATAACAGTTGGATCAAGGTACGTTTTCCTTGTGCCTGTGCTTGAGCAGGGGGATGGGCTGGAAGACCTCCAAGGTCCCTTCCAGCTCTGTTATCCTGTGATTCTATAATCCCAAATCAATTAACCAGTGGAACAGCTTTCCCCTCAGAAGTTGTGGGTGCTTCATGACTGGAGGCTTTCAAGAAGGGACCAGATAGCCACTGGTCTGAAATGGTCTAAAGTCTCCTGCCTGAGCAGGGGGTTGGACTAGAAGACCTCCACGGTCCCTTCCAGCTCTGCTATTCTGTACGTGAGTTCAGTGCAAGATGAGGTGTTAAGTCAGAAGTGACCCCAACTCTATTTGCAACCCACCTTCTCTTTGCAAAGCGTCTCTAAATGTAAATTGCAAATTCAACCAGTTGTCCTTGTAAGGCTGGCATATGGCTTGGATTATTCTTTTCACATTTGCTGAAGGCTGAAGGAACACACACGTGTGCAACTGGGTCAAAATCCCCAGGTCACATCCTCCCAGAGTTCTTGTCGTTGGGCTGCCTGGCTGGGCTAGTCCTCTTCGTGGGGCGCAATCAATCTCCTCTTGGTTGCCTTGGGGGAGATCCTGCTCTCAGCCCAGAGGCTGCCAGGAGGGCTGGGAGCTTGGTAGCCCATCTGATTGGGGTCCACCAAGTCCTTGGACAAGAGGATGTAGATGGAGGGCACATTCTTGTGGACAGTGAGGCGTTCAGGAGGTCCTTCCGCCCTTGGTCCTTGGTTCTCCCATACTTCCACCAAGGTCCGGTACTGGAGCTTGGTGACCTGGTGGAGACCTCCCAACTTCCTCTTCATGATCTCCACGCAAGTTATGGTTTTGGTGACCGCCCGTCCACAGCCGCTGAAGACAATCTGACGGATCTCCTCCTTCTCCATCCTGGCCATGGCGAAGCCCATCAAGTTCCGGATTTTGCTGCCCTCCTTCACCTTCATCTCCACCACCTGGGGCTGCAAGTCAGAGAAGGGCAAGGGGCTGCCTTGCTCTGAGGTCTTCACCTTCCTGAAGTTCTCCATCCTGGACTGGGCGGCTGGGGGTCCAGTGGGGAGGAGGGCGGCCGTGGCCTCCTCCGCTGCTCCAGAACTCACCCTTTGGGCCATCATCAGAGGACCCTCGGTCAGGGACGAGGTTCCCCCCGGCTCGGAATCTCCCAGCTGCATCTCGGATCCCAGGAAGAAGAGTCTCGCTGAGGACCCTAACCGCGCCAAGACTTCTCAAGGGTAAGACTCACCGGGAAGCGGCCCGAAGCTCTGGCGATCTCCCGCGCTTTGCTCTGCCTGGAAGGCGGTGGGGAGCCCGACTTTCCGGCCGCTGCCGGCCGCTTGCACCTTCCGTAGCCTTCTCGGCTTCATCCTGGAGCGACTTCGGTTCCTCCAGCCGTCCAGCAACGAGGGGAGGCAGGTACCACGGATGAAGCCGGGGAGAGCGCGCGATCCAAAACCCCAAGCCTCTTCCAGCGTCCAATTCAGCGTTCCCTGGCCGGGGAGCAGAGCTGGTCCGCCCGTCCGTCCGACTTCTCTGCCTCCGTCGAGGCGCGGCTGAGCGCCAGGACGGGGCTCCCGGTCAGACCTTCCTTCCTTCCTTCCTTCCTTCCTTCCTTCCTTCCTTCCTTCCTTCCTTCCTTCCTTCCTTCCTTCCTTCCTTCCTTCCTTCCTTCCTTCCTTCCTTCCTTCCTTCCGCGGTGCCCGGCTCCCGGCCAACGTCCCGGCGCGCTCTCGCCGCTTCGCTCGGCGGCGCCCGAGTCTGCTCCGGCTGAAGGACGAGCGGGCGGTGCGCAACTGGGAATCGTCGGTGTCAGCAAAGTGCAGGCGGCGGCGGCGGTCCCTGCCGCGGAGGCGTCGTCGCCGCGCTCTCCCCGCCTCCCGGGAGGGAGCCCTCTGCCCGGGGAGAGGGCGGGAGGGCTCCAGAAAGGGTACCCTTCCAACCAGCGGGCGGCCCGGCAGGGTAGGACGAGGGCTGGGGGCGGAGGGGCTGGTGCTGGTGGTGGTCTGCCTAGCAGGAAGGCTGGAGGCGTCTGGCTATTTGGGGATAGGGGCTATGAGCTTGGCCAGGGGTGGGTGTGACGGCTTAGCCTTCGAGACCCCCGTCCACTCTCTCTTTGGAGCCCTTGGCTCCGAGGGGCCAGTCTGGAAAGTCCGATCCTCTGCCCTTAGGAGAAGTCCTTCTGTTTCGGGCTTGGAGGTGGGACTTGTCTCCTGGCTTGGTGGCCCTCTTCAAGACCTGTGTTCCCTGGAGGAGGAAGAGCTTCTCATATCTTCTGAGGTCAACTGAGAGTAAATTCTCCTTCCTATTTTCCTCCTCCTCCTCCTCCTCCTAAACCTCACTCCCTTCTAGCACTGATGGTGTTACCTAGTTGGGTCATGAAACATCTGCAAGAAAACAACCAAGCTCAGAGAGTACCAAGGACCCCACAGTCCCCCTCCCCCTCCTCCTCCTCCTCCTCCTCCTCCTCCTCTCCACAAACCTCACTCCCTTCTAGCCCTGATGATGCTGGGTAATGAAACACCTGCAAGAAAATAACCAAGCTCAGAAGGAGCCAAGAACCCCATTCTCCTTTTCCTCCTCCTCCACTCTGCAGACCCCTCTCCCTTCTAGCACTGATGATGTTACCTAGTTGGGTCGTGAAATGTCTGCAAGAAAACCACCCAGCTCAGAAAGCACCCAGGATGCCACAGTTCAATCCTGAGCTACAGATATTTCTCTTCTATCGGAATCTTCTAAAGGCCAAATTGTAATGGTGAGGTTCCAGACAAACTGATATACATTTTGTGAAAGATATCTTCTCCTTGGGCAACGAAGAGATTGGTCCGAGGTTATCATTGTTGTTCCTATCCCAGAAGAAAAGGGGGAAAAAATCATTCCTGTGACTAAATTTATATAAGGCTTCTTGATGGACTTGCAGCACTCCAGGCTAAGGAGAAACCGTTGAAAGATGGATAAACGATGCAGGATATTGATTTTCAATTGAGATATCAGCTTCATGGAGCTCTCAGGACTGTTTTTATGCCTCTCGGAGATTGTAAATCTCTCCCCTTTGACTGCTGAGTACCAGGATGGAATTTGGGCATTTTCAGATAAGCATCAAAACAACCCAGTGCTCTCCTTCATCTCCACAACATGGTTTGGTTTAACTGTTGGGTTCGCATTTTTCTGAGTTTTCAGCCAGTGTGACTTGCAAGCGATTGGCTTTAATTTGTGTGAACCGAATCAGTTCTGATTTGTTCAGCAAATCATGGTTAACCACAACTAATCAAGGAGAGAAGCAACCTAGAACTAAGGAGAAATCTCCAGACAGTTAGAACAATCAGTGGAACAACTTGCCTCCAGATGTTATGGGTGCTCCAACACTGGCGGTTTTTAAGAAAAGATCAGGCAACCATTTGTCTGAAATGGCATAGGGTCCCCTGCCTCAGCAGGGAGCTGGGCTAGAAGACCTCCAAGGTCCCTTCCAACTCTGTCATTCTGTTATCCATGGCCTTCTCTAATCCGACGCTTGGGAGATACGCCGGATCACAACTACCACTGCATATAGCAAGCACAACTGTGGGCTGAGGAAGGCTGCTTTACATGCAAAGCATTTGCAATCCAAATAAATAAAAATGATATAGTTTTTGTTTTAACAAAGCATGGTGCTTTCATAGCATGCTTGACCTATATTTCAGTCAGCAGCTGAGTCTCGGAGTTCATTGGAACCATCTGAATTGCGGTGTACAAAACATCTCCAATTGGTCTCTCTCTATATATGCGTATTCTAAGCTATTTGGGATACTACTAAATTTTACTACTGCTACTAATATTACCACTAATCCCCATTTTTAAGACAAGCCAATACCACCGTCTTGTACAGTTGCCAGTAAATTGGCTCAGCTCCTCGGCTTCTAAGCTGAGCTGAGTTTATGCGCTGCCGGTGCATTTTTTCTTAAAGATGCTCCTTTGGTCGGTGTTAGATGTAATGAGGAGAGACTAGCTGTAACATGTATAAATACATTACACATTTTTGTTTGATGCTTCTTGATTGCGCCCTGCTTTTAATTGTTACTGTGCTTGCCAGCCACCCAGTGTCCCTTTTTGTAAAAAGGCAGCTCTATAAATTTGCTAAATAAATAATTATGCAGGGCGCACACGGAAGGAAGATCATGAACCTGAGATTATACCAGAAACGAATTCAATGGCTTATTGATATACCGCGATCAAGGAAGGAAGGAAGGAAGGAGAGCGTGAAGCTGTCAGCTTAAATAAGAAATGTAAAGTGGTTTCCATCGGTGCCGCCGATGGAAACAAATTGCTAGGTGGATGATAGCAAAAAGGGAATGTATAAAGCAATTGCTTTTGAAAGAAGAAGTAATATCCAAGTTATTCCTCTTAAAACAGGCACATAAATGGCCGAGACTTCACATCTCCTACCTCCTCCAGCTGAAAAGGATCCTTTGTGGTTGTTAGAAAGGCGCATGTTTTGAGTTGTAGAAATGCCATGTAAAATGCTGATGGGCAAAGCTCTTGGGGGCAGACCCACCCACCCCGCTGTGTGTCTCAAGGACAAACTGAGCAAGCTCTTATAAAACACTTGGAATATTGCATCCAGTTTTGACTGCCATAATAATAATAATAATAATAATAATAATAATAATAATAATAATAATAATAATAATAATAATAATAATAATAATAATAATAATAATAATAATAATAATAATAATAACAATAACAATAATAATAACAATAATAATAATAATAACAATAATAATAACAATAATAATAATAATAATAATAATAATAATAATAATAATAATAATAATAATAATAATAATAATAATAATAATAATAATAATAATAATAATAATAATAATAATAATAATAATAATAATAATAATGATGATGATGATGATGATGATGTTGAGACTTTGAAAAAAAGTGCAGAGAAGAGCAGCAAAGATGATCAGGGGACTGGAGGCTAAAACATACAAAGAACGGTTGCAGGAATTGGGTGTGTCTAGTTTAATGAAGAGAAGGACTAAGGGTGACATGATAGCAGTCTTCCGCTATCTCAGGGGCTGCCACAAAGAAGAGGGAGTCAAGCTATTCTCCAAGGCGCCTGAGGGCAGGACAAGAAGCAACGGATGGAAACTAATCAAGGAGAGAAGCAACCTAGAACTAAGGAGGAATTTCCTGACCGTTAGAACAATTAATCAGTGGAACAATTTGCCTCCAGAAGTTGTGTGTGCTCCAACACAGGAGGCTTTTAAGAAGAGACTGGACAGCCATTTGTCTGAAGTGGTATAGTTTCCTGCTTGAGCAGGGGGTTGGACTTGATGACCTCCAAGGCCCCTTCCAACTCTGTTATTCTGTTAAAAATTAATTTCCAGGGAAATCTTTCTCCGTCTCAAGTTGCCTACGGTTCTTTCCCCTCACCAACCGAGCAATCCTTGATGATATGTAGGTATGACCACAGTTCTTTAATAGTCCAAGGAAGACCAGCACCTTGTGCAATGGCCGCCTGCTTTTTGATTTTGATTTTTGTTTTTTAAATTGATTGAAGAACCAATTTTTAGTTTTATTGTTGCAGCACAATAGACACAGAATAGATTTCAGTTGCAAAATCGCAGGCGAAGAATAGATAGAAGTGGAACTGACACGAAACTTTCCAGATGGCCTGTCTCAGGAGAGCGATGGAATCTGTCTGGAGTGGGTGGGGCTAAAAAAAATGAGGGTGGGACCAGAGCCAAGTGGGTGAAGCCAAACTCTCCCTTCTTTTCTGCTGATCCCATCTACGCTCTTATCACACACACACACACACACACACACACACACCTGTACATATAATTAAAGATTTTTAAAACGGAAGGTCAAAAGGGATGATGACATTACCTAGTTGCGTGATGAAATGTTTGCAAACTCAGAGAAGCATCAAAGACTGCAAAGAAAAGAGAATCATTTTTTTTGTATAAATTTTATCAGTTTTTATAGGGTTAGGAATGAGGTGGGATCGGGATTTGGGATAGGATTAGGGTTGGAGTTGGGGTTAGGGTTTTTCCAAATGACATTCTCAATATTTAGCAAACAGCATAATGTCTGGGTTCATGTGTTTAACAAGAAATAATAGATAATAGTTAATGATCATAAACAATATGTTAATTAATCGCTCGATAGTCTTCTTACAAATATATAATCAGAGTTACATATCACATTCCTTTCTCTCTAACTCATGTTTCTAGCCATTGATAGAAATTATCCCATGTTCTAAAATACACTGAATCTTCTCTCTCTTTTATCTTGAAAGTCAATCTGTCCATTTCGGCACACACATACCTGTACATATAATTAAAGATTTTTAAAACGGAAGGTCAAAAGGGATGACGATGTTACCTAGTTGCAGGACGAAATGTTTGCAAACTCAGAGAAGCATCAGACTCAAAAAAAAGAGAGAGAGAGAATTGTCTTTATTCCCCGATTATATCATCGGTGAGCAAATTGTTGGCCCGGCGTCTAACTTCCACCCACCCCCATAACCAGATGCAAACCCATTCAGTGTGTATCCCCATTTTGTCCCCCCTCCATTAGGGTAGCAATTTCCACCCACTCTCCACCCCACAAGGAG
>JALGBA010000344.1:1512500-1530000 GCA_023970755.1 Azemiops feae | reverse complement strand
AAGAGTTTGCAATGTAGGAGAGAAGGATTTAGCGTGTGACTATCTTGAAATAGCTTACTTCTGATCTGTGCTGACCATCTTATTACCTAATCCACAGCAGGATAAGCAGTCTTGCCAAAGGCCTGGAATAGCTTTACTAAGAGACATATCTCATTTCTATCGAGTTACAAGCCATGATTCCAGTTGTGTTATCTTATGCCCCAAACCTACATTTCAAACCAGGACAGAGAATCTACCCTTTTCTAAGAGTTGCATGTGGACAATAGAATATGCATGATAAAATATTAAATTAAGGTAATAAAATCACCATAATATGGTACTGGAGAACTACCATAGGATAGTTGTTATAATTCAGTAGGTTGCAATAATATAGCTGATTGCCATTGGCCAAATGGCTTTGTCTACCCAAGATCAGTCAGAGTAGAGCTGGAAGGGACCTTGGAGGTCTTCTAGTCCAACTCCCTGCTCAAGCAGGAAACCCTATACAATTTGAGATAAGTGGCTGTCCAGTCTCCTCAGTGATGAAGCACCCACAACTTCTGGAGGCAAGCTGTTCCACTGGTTAATTGTTCTAACTGTTAGGAAGTTTCTCCTTAGTTCCAGATTGCTCCTCTCCTTGGTTAGTTTCCATCCGTTGTTTCTTGTCCTGCCTTCTGGTGCTTTGGAGAATAATTTGTCCTCCTCTTCTTTGTGGCAGCCCCTCAAATACTAGAACACTGCTATCATGTTACCTCATCCTTCTTTTTTCAGATTAGCCATACCCAGTTCCTGCAACCGTTCTTCACATGTTTTAATTTCCGGGTCTTTAATCATCTTAGTTGTTCTTCTCTGCACTTTTCCCAAAGTCTCAACATCTTTTTTGTAACGTGGTGACCAAAACTGGATGTGGTATTATCCAGCCTTGTTTCTCTAAGAGGCCCTAAAAATATTCAGGGTTGCAAACAAAACTAATTCCCTCTAGTAGCTCAGTGTTATAATGACACTGTCCACCCATTTTTTTTCTACTTCAGCTTTGGTGGTGACTTGAGAATCCTTCTACGCAATATACAATACATTAAAGACAAGGAAACACCATGGGAGGTAAGTTAATGAAGAGTTCCTTGTACTCTAATCTTGTAAGGTTATGGGGAAATTAGGAAGAGGAAGGAGTACTAGATACATTTGCTGCCTTGAGTTATTTATAAAAATAATAAAGGTAGAATTTTAAAAGAAATCTAAAAAATTAAGGTAAACGTTGTTGCAAAGGATGGATGCTTTAAACAAAGTGTGGGAATGTGAAAGCTTTAATCTGAGCAGTAACTTTGCACATGAAGGGCTGGCAGAACCTGGAGGTGGAGTTAAAAGAGGGATCAGCCTAGAATCCCTACGTAGCCACAAGCAGACTACATCCGACTCTTCTTGAATTACATAGACCCTTAGCTAACTCTAAGCGGGTGCTAATTGTGAATTGAGAAGATTCCTGCACGTAGGCTTTCAGCAATCAATCAGTTTAATTGGACCTTCACGTGTGGACCTTGTCTTTCCACCTGACAGCATACAGGTAGTCCTCGACTTACGACAGTTTGTTTAGTAACAGTTCAAAGTCACAACAGCACCGAAAAGAGGGACTTATGACCGTTTTTCAGACTTAAGACCGTTGCAGACTCCCTGTGGTCACGTGATCAAAATTCAGATGGTTGGCAACCAACTCATATTTATGACGGTTGCAGTGTCCCGGGGGAGGTCACGTGACTTTCTGACAAGCAAAGTCAATGTGGGAAGCCCAATTCACTTAACAACCGTGTCACTAACTTAATAACTGCAGTGATTCACTTAACAGCTGTGGCAAGGAAGGTTGTAAAACGGGACAAAATTCAACGTCTCGCTTAGCAACAGAAATGTTGAGCTCAGTTGCGGTTGTAACTTGAGGACTACCTGTATAGCTAAATAAAATGGTTCCCCCCCTCTTATCTTAGATAACTGCTCAGGATTCACTTTTGCTTTTCAGTTTGGGAAGAGAGAACTGCAGCCCCCCACCCCAAAATGATTTATTGTTTTTTCTTGCAGAAAGAATGAACAATTTCCCCCCTCTTCCCCGGTTCATCCCCCTGAAGCCATGTTTTTACCAGGATTTCGAGGAGGAGATCCCGCCCCTTCACAGAACCACGGTCAAACGTCTTTACTACCTCTGGATGTGTGAGTTAAGGGTCTCCGGGCAGGAGGGGCAACCAATTAACCAGACAAAAGCTGTAGAAAAAAGAAAGAAAGATAGAATATATTGCTCTAACTAAAACTTATATACATTATTTTCCTGGGATAAAATTTTCAGCAAAAAACGCCCCATGGATTCGCTTAACGACCACCGGGTTCACTTTACGACCACCATGTCTGCATACGGGCCACCACAAAAAAGGTTGTAAAATCAGTGACGGCCAGGTGTGTACAGGAAGTCCTCAACTGACAACAGCTAGTTTAGTGACTGTTTGAAGCTACGCTGGCACTGAAAAAAAATAACATGACCGTTTTTCACGCTTAATGACCGTTGCAGCATCCCCAGGCTGATGTCATCAAAATTCAGATGCTTGGCCACTGGCTCGTATTTATGACGGTGGCAGCGTCCAGGGTCAGGTGATCCCCTTTTGCGACCACCTGACCAGCAAAGTCAACGGGGGAAGACGGATTCGCTTAACAATCGTGTTATTAACTTAACAGCTGCAGTGATTCACTTAACAACTGCGGTAAGAAAGGTCGTAAAATGGGGCAGAATTCACTTAACAAATGTCTCAGTTAGCAACATAAATTCTGGGCTCCGTTGTGGTTGTAAGTTGAGAACCACCTGTACAATCAAGGGCGACTCACTTCACAACCGCTTTGCTCAGCAATGGAAATTCTGCCCCCCCAGAATTTGTTGTCGTAAGTCGAGGACTCCGTATACAGCTTAGAAATGGGGAAGGATCCTTCATTTAGTTTCTGAACTGCAGTACATCTAGGATCTTTGGTGAGCTTTGCTTGTCTCCCGCTGTATGATTTGCCTCTTTGCCCTCTCTCTCTCTCTCTCTCTTTCTCTCTCTCTTTTTCTCTCTCTGTATCTCTCTTTCTCTATCTATCATCTATCTATCTATCTATCTATCTATCTATATCTATCTATCTATCTATCTATCTATCTATCTATCTATCTATCTATCTATCTATCTCTTTCTATAACTGTGTCTGCAGTGAATAGCATCACCTTGGCGGTCAATCTGATCGGTTGCCTCGCGTGGCTGATTGGCGGCGGTGGAGCTGTTAACTTTGGACTGGCAATCCTTTGGCTTATTCTCTTTACACCCTGCTCCTACGTCTGCTGGTTTAGACCTATTTACAAAGCTTTCAAGTAAGTGATAGGGCGGGATCTGGTCTTCCATTCCTCCCTTCTTTTTCTGCAATGATGCATCTGCTCACCGGAAGCTCCTCCTTACAGCCACTCCTCGTTTAGTGACTACCTGGGTTAGCCACCAACTCACAAACACAGCAGTGATAAACAGTCATATTAAAAGAATTCTTTTCCCAGACAATATGTTTGTGCATTTACACCAAAACTGACTGCAGCCTGACAACAAAAGCTTTTGGTGAGAAACTGATTAAGGCCTGGTCAGTTTCAGGCAGGAGTTGGGAGCTGACTGGGGAGATCTGATCAAGTAATTAAGGTCACAGAGCTGAGCTTGTTAAATCGCCCTTGGCATTTTTACCTGGGGAGAATATCAACTCAGGAAAAGATGGCTTGTTTAAGCAATCTCTCTGCCTTGCAAGGGGATAAAATAATAATAGTAATAATAGTAATAATAGTAATAATAGTAATAATAGTAATAATAATAATAATAATAATAATAATAATAATAATAATAATAATAATAATAATAATAATAATAATAATAATAATAATAATAATAATAATAATGATAATAATGATAATAATGATAATAAAAATAATGGTCCCTTCATTTTGCAGGACGGACAGCTCCTTCAGCTTCATGGCGTTCTTTTTCACCTTCATGGCGCAGCTCGTGATCAGCATCATACAAGCCGTCGGCATCCCTGGTTGGGGAGTTTGGTAAGTGGGATTATTGTTGCTGGTTCATGGTTTCGCTCACCTCAGCCTTCCCAGACCGGTATTTTTCAGTATCATTCGTTGGGAGCTTAGGATCCAGCACTTGCTGCTGTTTGCTAGTTAGAAAACATGGGCAGAAAACTTTTTGATGGACTCAGTAAAAGGATGCCAGTATTTTTTTGCAAGGCTGGTGACCTAGTGGTGAAAACACCAGGCTAGAAACCAGTAGACTGTGAGTTCTAGTCCTGCCTTAGGCATGAAAGCCAGTTGATTGACTTTGGACCAATCACCAGGAGACGGTGAGTTCTAGTCCCGCCTTAGCCATGAAAGCCGGTTGGTTGACTTTGGACCAATCACCAGGAAACAGAGAGTTCTAGTCTTGCCTTAGCCATGAAAGTCCACGGATGACTTGGGCCAATCACCCGGAGAAATGGAGTTCTAGTCCGGCCTTAGGCATGAAAGCCGGTTGATTGACTTTGGGCCAATCACCAGGAGACAGAGAGTTCTAGTCTGGCCTTAGGCATTAAAGCCAGCTGGGTGACTTGGGGCCAGTCATACTCTCTCAGCCCAACTCACTTCACAGGGTGGTTATTATGGGGAAAATAGGTTCACCACCTTTATAGTTATTCATAAAAATTATAAAGAGAAGGTTTTTTTTAAAAAAAAAATCTTTTTAAAGAACATCTTTCAATAAGTAGCCTTGAGTGATGGCGAGAATGCCCCAAATTATCTAAAAAGTCTTTTTGTTTTGTTTTGTTGTTTTGCTACAGTGGCTGGATTGCAACAATCTCTTTCTTTGGGACCAACGTGGGCGCGGCGGTCGTGATGCTGATTCCCACCGTTCTCTTCACAGCCATGTCTGTGTTTTCCTTCATCGCTCTCAGTATGGTAAGAGAAGGGATTTATTTGCAAAAGCCTTTATACCAGGGGTAGGCAACCTTGGCTGTTTTATGACTTGTTGACTTCAACTCCCAGAATTCCTGAGCCAGCCATGCTGAGGGGAAAGGGAGAGGTTTCCAAGCTGAGCCATGCTGGCTCAGGAATTCTGGGAGTTGAAGTCCACGAGTCATAAAAGGACCAAGGTTGCCTACCCCTGCTTTATACTTTTTGAAGACGTGTGCTGATCCCTAAAAAAAACAACCCAGAACATTTGCCTTGGGTTTACCGACTGAAGAGGCACAGCCTGAAAGGAAAAGAGGCTTGGAGGGAAGAGGAAAACTAAGTCTCCTCCCTTCTTCTCCAGGGAGTCCTCAACTCACAACTGTTTGTTTAGTGACCGTTCAAAGTTACAACAGTCCCTTCTTCTTTTCTTCCTCTGCAGGTGCACAAATTTTACCGAGGGAGTGGCGGCAGTTTCAGCAAAGCGCAGGAGGAGTGGACCACCGGCGCCTGGAAGAACCCCCAGGTCCAGCAGGCAGCACAAAACGTGGCCGTGGGTGCCGCTCACAATGCCATGATGGAGCACGAAACGCAGTATTCAGCCACCCCTAACTATAACTACCCCAACGACATGTGAGAAGTCAGGACCCCCGTCCGATGTGAACCCTAGAAGATGTGGGCTTTAGGGTGGGCAGGAAGGAACGAAGAAGGCGTGCGTTGTGGGTGCGGGTATGTTGTGTAGGTTTCCAAGGGATGAATTCCACCATCTTGTCGCGGGGGATAGGTGGCAAGATGGCGGGAGAGCCGTTTCCATGAGAAAATTTCTGAATTTAATTATTCTTCCTCTTCCCCGTCCTTGGACCCCTGTGGCATCTTCTCCCTCCTCCTCCTCCTCTGAAGCTTGTTGCCCTGCAGGACAGTTGTGTTGTGCTGTGGTGCCTGTACGTGCGTGTGCTCATTTCTCTCTCTCTCTCTCTCTCTCTCTCTCTCTCTCTCTCTCTCTCTCTCTCTCTTTTTGGTGAAACTGTGTACGGTGGCGTTTTGCGGCATTTCTCGTGGTGATTATGATTTTTCTAGCCACATCAAAACCCTGGAGGGAAGTGAGAGGGAAACCTTGAGTATTTCATCCATCCTTGGTTGTCGCTTCTAGGAAAAATATTTTGCATACCCTGACGCCGATTCTCCCTGCTGTATAGTGGATTGCTGGCTTCTTGTCCTTCCCCTCTCCTCTTTCTCTCTCTTGAAGCTGCAGCAATAACCCCAGCAGCTAAGGCCCAGGGAAGCAACCTGGTTAAATATGGGCTCATTTCACATTCTTGGGAAGGCCATAGTTATCAAGATGGAAACCAAGACAGCTAACTCTGCCTTGGATGTTTTCATCATCTCTCTCCTGTCCCTTTCCTAGGTCGCTCCCTTTCAAGCCTGATCAAATTCACATTTTACGAAACCTCTTGATCGTCAGAGTGAACAATACTTAAAAAGCAGGCCTTCCTTTAAAAGGACGTCTGCTGAAGACTAAACCACCTTGTAATGTGGATTTTAGGATAGGTTTTCCAACCCAGCTCGTCCTTCCGTGAGGACCTGGCTATAATTTTTGCTCTCTGAAATGATTCGGCTCCACGTTTCTAGGTTTTAAGTTTTTAAAAAGCAGGTTCATCTTTCTTTGGAAGCAGCCAAGCGGCTAATGTTTTGCTCTGACTTCCTTGCAAAATATTAGCTCCCCTCCTTTCAGGAGCATCTGCAGGGGAGGTGGTCAAAAATAAATAAATAAAAATCAAGGTAACTTTGCAAGGAAAGTTCCACCCCTTTTTAATCTGCGCGGAGTCTTGACTTTTGTTTTTCCTCATTTGCAGACTTTTCTACTTTGTTCCCTTGTGTGGCTCCACTCTTTTCAAGGATCTGTCGAGTCTATGAAATGGGGTTGAGCATCTGTTGAGAAGGGGAGCGTTCAGGTGCAGATAAGATGTGTTTGTTTTAAGCGGCTGGGTTGATCTCAGGCACCTCTCCAAAGCATGTCAATTAAGCTAGCATTGTGGGGTCCTTGTTGCTCTGGCAGCTTGGTGGTTTTCTTGCAGACGTTTCCTGACCCAATTAGCTAACGTCATCACTGCTCTGATGGTGTTATATGGTGCTCTGACAGGAATGGTGATCCTCAGGTATGATGATGTTACCTAATTGAGTAACGAGAAAAGTCTGCAAGAAAACAACTTACTTGGAATTCTGTAAGTTGAAATCCACCTATCGTAATGTTGACAAGGTTAAGAGACATTCCTGTGTACATTCTTCGATTTGTAGAGTGCTTTTATTTGTTGGACTATGCTGATTGCAAAAGTCTGATAGCAAAACCTGAGAATATTGTCATTATTCTGGAAAAGAGATGGACCTCTGTATATTTGCATTGATTCCAGGTGGGCTCCTTTTATTCTAGCACTATAGAGATCTAATCTCCTTCAAATCCTCCTTTGGTGGAGAAGAATCGTATCCCCAAATAGCCGTGGTCATCACAATCCTGATGCTGTATTTAATTCACCATGCAATCTTGTGTTTTTTTTTTTAAATAGATATCTCAATGGGAAAAGGAGGTGGAATTTTAAAACATTCGACCACACATGTTTATACAATTGTTCCATGTCTGTCCCTGATGAAACAGTGTCAACCTGGAAATTAATGAATAAAATAAACTGTATCAATAAAATGACTTTTTCTTTCTTTCCGTAGCAGGCGATTAGACCTGAAGCAGGGATGTCAAAATGCAGGATTGTATGTGGTAGTGATGGCGGAAAGCTCTGATGAAAATTGTGAGGGAATTGGGTGAGGCGGCTAGAAAGGGTATTGAGGCATCTGAGTGAGAAGGGGGACTTGGTTTATATAAGCCACAGTTAAACCACATGTGAGCAGATTCACACACTGTAAAAACCGTTTTATGCAGATGATAACAGTATTTTCTTTGGTAAGTCTCATTGCTGAGGTGCTTTTCTTGCCTTGACCTAGTGGCAATTTTGGCAAAAGCATGTTTCCAAAAGCAAAAATCCATTGTTAAAATAGAAGACACACTAAAATCGGGGGGAGGGGGGAAGTCTTTCTACTGCAATGAGACAAAACCGCACAGGAGCCTAGAGGGGTGTTTTTCAAACTTGGCCAGATAAGTGGGCTTCAACTCCCAGAATTCCCCAGCCATTCCTTGCTGGCAGGAGAGTTCTGGGAGTTGAAATCCATTCATGGCCAAGTTTGAAAAAGAAATGCTTAAGAGTTTGCAAGTTATAAAATGTGTAATACGGAGTGGGTTTCCAGCAAATTTGGCATTAGGATACCATTGAAGAAATATAGGATTTCTCTTAAAAGCGGAGTCTCCTGTCTTAGCTGTCAAAGTGCGTGTTTACTCTGCTGTCCTCATTCTAAAAGTAAAAAAATAATTCTGAGTTTAAACATGGCTTGCTATGAGCCGTCCTCCGCAAAAGGGAGGGAGGGAGAAGGTAATTGCGTACGAGTCTAGGAATCTAATCTATGGTCATCCTATCCGGAAGTGGAGTCAGCTCGTCTAGCCGTTATATCCATCGTCAACCACTTCGCTCTTCTGAAAGGAAACGGAAGTTGAACTGGTTTAAAGCCGCCGTGCTCTCTATGATCCAGAAAAAAACGGAAGGTATTGTCTTTATTGACATCCGCCGGCCGGAACTTTTTGATCAGTGAATTGTGTACGCTTATAGCTTTCCCCCCTTTCCTTCTCTCCACATATATACAGTATGTGTATATTTACGTATATTTAATTTTATATATTATACCGGCCCGGGTTGGATCCTGCAACGTTATTCTGGGACACGTATATTCGCCTTCATTACATATTTTTATATCCGTTCTTAGACTCTGAAGGAAGGGAAAGCTGAAGGCAAGTGCACATCTCTCCTCCCCCCCCACCCCAAACCCTCCTTGTAAGGTAGGCCAACTTGCAAGAACGAGCGATTACCCGCCAATGAAGCTTCGTGGCTGGCCAAAGATTGAGCCTCTTCAGACGTTGCTCTCACCTGGGGTTTTTCCACAATCCGCGGGGCCTCTCCGGTTCTTGCTTGGCCCAATAAAGACATGGCCAGGGTGGGTCTTGCTCCTGAAAATCCCCACGTGGCACTTGAGAAACTGGGTTGCGTTTACTGCTGAGTTAAAGGAGTGTTTCTATCTATATATCCCTCCCCCATCCCTTTCTCTCTCATGCATCCATCCATGTCTGTGTGTGTGTGTGTGTGTGTGGAGGCAGGCATGGATGGATGGATAGAGACAGACAGACAGACAGACAGACAGAAATATAGATAGATATAGATATAATATATATATGTCCTGCCCATATCCCGCATAAGGCAGAGTATAGTTTTAGAGCATAAAGTTAGCTAGTAAGTTGACCAAAAACATTAAAAAGATATTTAATTTGGAGTAGTAATTCTCACATTTTCTTACAGGTGGAAAAGGATCACTCTCTGGGTCTGATTATGGAGGCTGCAGCGTCTCCTCCACCACTAATCTGCCCCGTGGCTTCCGAGAAGAATGCCCATATCCTGATTGGGGTAACTGGGAGTGTGGCTGCGCTAAAGTTGCCTCTTTTGGTGGCAGAGCTTCTGAAGATACCTGGAGTGAGCAGTTTTTCATTGTTTTTATTTATTTGTCAAATGTAGAGACCCCTCATTTCAACCCTTAGGTACAAATATTCTCCTTTATTAGTACCACTGTTCTTCTCTTTTTAGCTGGAGGTTCTAGTGGTGACAACAGAAAGTGCAAAACACTTCTATAAACCCGAAGAAATTCCTGTCAGAATCTACAGTGACTCTGATGAGTGGCAGGTCAGGATCGTTCAAACAGGTTTATTTTTTTTCTTTAGGGCTAAGGAGCTTTTATTTGCACCCTAATTCACAAATTTTGAGGAATGAGCTTCTGATTGCAGCATTTCCTTGTCTTTGGGAAGCCAACAGCAAATTATCTTATGTTTTATATCTTGCACTATTTGAATTGTGATAACTTGGCTTGTTCTGAGTTTGTTTTACTGAGCCCAGAAAGAATATTTAATAACGGATTGTATTTATGTAGAATGCGATTAAGCATGCGGGGTGAATTAGATTAATTTAGGCAGCATTTTGTCCTCAGCTGTGGAAAAAGCGCACCGACCCTGTGCTACATATTGACTTGAGGCGTTGGGCTGACCTCATGCTGGTGGCTCCTCTGGATGCAAACACCCTCGCCAAAATTGCAAATGGCATTTGTGACAACTTACTGGTGAGTTACTGGGAGTTGAAGTCCACAAGTCATAAAAGGGCCAAGTTTGAAGACCCCTGCTCTACCTGGTATTTGAGGTAAGGATGTAACTTGAGTTATTTGAATGATGGTGCAATTTGACTGCCCTTCCCCTCCTCCCCATCTCCCCTGTAGACCTCCTGAGACTACAAATGGCTCCAGGCTATTCCTGGAGCACCTTCTAAGCTCTCTGCTTCTTGGTTTATTTTAGAAATTCACCAGCCCCAGCCTCCATGCTTCTGTCCAAGGTTCTGACTGCATTTTCCCCTTGCGGTCAGATCCTCATCTGTGGCCATTTCCCCTTACCTTTCTCTGCAGACGTGTGTCATCCGTGCCTGGGACGTGAGGAAACCCTTGCTCTTCTGCCCTGCCATGAACACCCTTATGTGGGAGCACCCCATCACAGCTCGGCAAGTGGGGCAGCTGAAAGAATTTGGCTACATAGAGATCCCTTGTATTGTGAAGAAACTGGTTTGTGGAGACGAAGGTTGGTGTGCTTCTCCTTCCAGGCTCATTAGAGCGAGGTAAAAAGATACGGACAGGTAATCCTTGACTTACGACTGCAATTGACCTCTTTGCTTTCTGGTTACACAGGCCGAGGAGCCATGGCAGACACTTCAAGCATTGTGGAAAAAACAGAGGCGGTGCTGTTGGAACGGGGCCTCCTGAAGCCGAGCTGATTCCCAAATCACAGGTACTCTCTGCTTTTCCACGGAATTTTGCTCCGTGAGGAGCGGATCAGGAAACAGGAAAACCGTAAGAAGCAGGCCGATGCTTGCCTCCTGCTTTACCAAAAGAGTTGTGGAAGCTTGGAACCAACTTCCAGGGGAGAGAGTGGGTCATTCCTCAGAAACTGAGTTTAAAGATGCTTGGGATAAACGCATCTCCATCCTACGATTAAAATTAAAAATAAATAAATAAGTGAAACGATAAATACATAAGGAGATAAAAATAGAAATAAATAAAGAAGAAAGCAGAAACAAACAAACCAAAAAAGCCCTCTCAAAAGGTAGACTCAATGGTCTACTCTACTGGGTCTTTTTTTTGCCAGCAGCTTATTATGTTTCTGTGTTTCCACAACTCTATGCTTTTAGGTCCTCTTAAAATGCACCTCCAGTGGGTTGCTCAGTTGCTGCTTTTTGACCACCTCCATTCTCCTTTCAGCCTAAAATTTTGCACCTCATCTATGCTTCTTTTGGGCTGGGCTTCATCTACACTCTGGGTTTCTAGAGGTTTTTTTTTTTTTTTGAAAGCACTTGAGACTCAGAGAAGGGGATCAAGATGCACTGATTCAGGCAGGTGTCTCTCTGTGAATCTCCTGCAAAGTTCACCTCCCTAATTATTAGGCAGCTTACCCCCAGATACCTTTGACCTACCTCTGCCTTGCCAGGCATATCTCTGCAACCCGCTGCTGGAATCAAGGGACCCCCATCCCACATTCTTTTCGGATGAGACTCACGATGCTGGGGGAGGGGGGGAACCCAAGGCTCCAGATTGTCTGGGGAAGTGTGACCCTCAGGAGGACTTGCCCTTTGCTCTGATGGGCTCATGATGCGAGGACATCAAAGGGGAAACAAACAATGCCTCTTGTCAGTGTGGGCCTTCTGCCAGAACAAAAAATGTTCTTAGCGTGTTGATTTGGGGCTGCTTTGCAGGGTGGGGAATGGGGGTGGGGAAGCCCAGGAATTCGTTTACCAAGAAAGAGGATCAATCTTGTGAAAACACTCCCAATTCACAATCAACAACTTGTTACAGGAGTACCGGGAAAGGGAATTGATTAGAAAAAGGGAGGCAAGCTTGCCTTTTTTAAAAAAATCTGTGTCCATGGATGGGTCAGTGGCCTGTCACATAAAACCAGAGTTTATTCACGTGTCCCTGAGTGCATTAAAAAGATTTTTTAAAAAAGCCCAATAACTCATCCCCCCCACTTACCCAATACCCGCAAACAGCTATCAAAAAGTTGCCCTGTGGTGAGATGGGCGGCCTGTACGTTTTATAAATCAATAGATAAATAAAAATATCAAAGACCTTTTCATTGTAATGCTGCCTTAATCACGACTAGACCAAAGCCGCTCTAAATTTTGCATATTTTTTTAATCCAGCCTTTGTTATTTTTATAAATAACTCAAGGCGGCAAATATATCTAATGCTCCTTCCTTCCTCTTATTTTCGCCATGCAACAACAACCCTAGGGTTAGGGTTAGACTTAGGCTGACTAAGAGAGGAATTGGCCCAAAGCTGGTTTCTCATACCTAAGGTGGTACTAAAATTCAGCCCCCATCCCCAATTTCTAGCCTGGCACCTTCCACCCCAATTGACTAGCTGTCTATTTTTCACCCCAGTGAAATGATATTCACGAATGGGCATACTAGGAAGATTAGAAACTAAGATGCAGCAAGAAATTAGCCCAGTTCAAAAATAAGAGGTCTTGTATGTAGAGACAGCGAGTAGCTTTGCAGCATGCAGGTGGCAGATGAAACTTGTCACGAGGTTGCATATAAATTCCAGTAACGCTGGGTTATTTTTGAGATCCCCACGAAGGTGTCAGGAGGGACAGAGCAGAGCGCCTTGAAGATGGAAGAAATAGGTGTGATGAAGGTAGACATAAAACATTTTAATAAATGTGTCAGTTTCAAAACTAGCAGCAAAGGTAAAATCTAATCTCACTCATTTTAATATTAACCATAGCAATAAATTTATGTATGTTTGGTGAGGTTTATCTTTAAAGTTAGCACCTATCAAAGTAACCTTAATTCATCATTATAGGCCTTTTTGAAGGCCGCGCCATCTCTCGCTAAGGGACAAGCAGGTACAGCAGCCACCAAAAGAAATAAACCTTTTAAATGGGGTTTTAAGTTTATTATTCTTTATTAATAAAACCTTACTAATATTAGGTTATCTTATTCTGCCCCAGGCTCGCAGCAAAAGGGCCTCCCGTCGCCCTATTAATATTAATAAGGCGTTAATAATAAAGATAGAGAATAATAACCTTAAAATCTCATTCAAAAGGTTTATTTATTTTGGCGGCCGCAATACCCGTTTTGACCACAGGAGGGCACGTTTTTCCGTCCCATAGCATTAACACCTAGATCTTCTCGGCACGGCGGACTTCCCGTCCGTCCAAATTGGCCATCCCCCAGTTCATTTGGAATCGACCTTCCTATTATGGCCGACTTCCTGTCCGTTGCTTTAGTCATCCCTAGCAACTTCCTTTCGCAGCGACCTTCTCACTATGGAGGACTTCCTGTCCGTTGCTGCGGTCGTCCCCCAGTGCCTTTGACAGCGACCTTCCCAGTAAGGCCGACTTCCTGTCCATCCATCGAGGCGGTCGCCAACTTCCTGTCAATTCGCAGCTCGTCCTCTTTTCTGCTCTACGCTGCCGCAAGAAGGGAAAAAAGCCTCGTACTGCCGCAGGTGAGCCGAGTCATCCCCGCATTTCCTGATTCCAGGATTTTTCTATTACATATAAAGGTAAAAAAGGATATATGCAGTGTTATCTTCATTTTAGATATCAAAAGGGTCTCTCTCTGTGTCTCTTTCCTTTCTCTTTCCTCTCTCCCCCTCTCTCTTTCCTCTCTTTCTCTTTCCTCTCTCCCCGTCTCTTTCTCTCTCTTTGTAGGCCTTAAGTATCCCGCATCGTCTCTCACTGTCTATGGAGATTCTCAGTCATCCAGGTCATAATTGTCCCAAAGATGCTTTTTCAGGAGGCAACTGGACTTTCTTGATTTTCTTTGAAGACGTTTCGCTTCTCAGCTCTGACTGGAGCATCACTTAATGGCCTTGGCTGCTTTTGTAAAACCTAAGCAGTGTCACAACTAGTGGAGGCTAGTGAAAAGATACTATCGGAGTGTATTGTGCCATACGCTAAATAAATACGTTTGTGTTTTTATTTATTTATTGCAATCTCTTGGGGGTCGCCAGCAAATTTTAGGGGACGTCACAAATTTGGAGGTGGTGTACTCGGTCAACCCTGGAGTCCAATTTAATACAGTTCCTGCTTTCCCTGGATAAACCATTTAGTTATCAGCAAACTGCATGCAGGCTGGGGAATTCTGGGACTTGAAGTCCACGAAAATTGCCAAGTTTGAGAAACGCTGGATGACTTATAGGGGTTATTAAACTTGTCCCCTGCTGACTGGGAATGGATGTGCAATACTCTGTGACACTCCACCTTTGCGGGGGGGCTTTTATATAGGGCGCCCCCAATACAATCCAGATTTCTGCATTGTCTTTTTTCCGTCCTTAACTCCAATCCAAAGCCTTCCTCCAGCAAACTCGGAAGTCTTGGTTCTACCGGCCGCTCTACCATTTCCACCCGAGCTCTCTGTTACATTTCTATGACGATTCCCAAGTTCGAGGGTTTCAGAGCAGAAAGCCCAGTCTGCCCTCCGCTCTCCTTTCCTACCTCTATGGTGCCTTTCCGCTTCTCTGCCGAAATAGGGGACGCGCCTTCTGATGGCGTCACAGCCCGGCGACGCCTCGAGAAGGCTGTCCCACGGCGAAGGAGAAGGCAAAGGTGGAGCCGGCGGCGCTGCTGCCTTTGGATCAAGGCCAGGTGAGGCGGGGGCTTCAGGGAAGGGACCCCGAATCTGCCGCTCGACGCAACGTGGGTACTAGGAGTTGCGTTCCCACGACACGCGTTGCCCGATGAACTCAATTGCCTGGGTTCGCACTCCCTTCCAGTAACATCACCGGAGGGAGCCGGGCGTTTAGTAAATTATTGCTGTTATTCTTAATATTATTTGGTGCTATCGACTTAGTCTCGACTCCTGGCCATTACCTGACCAAATCCCTGCGGTTTTCTTGGCAAGGTTTCCCCCCCCAGCTGCGGTTAGAATAGAATAACCGAGTTGGAAGGGACCTCGGAGGTCTTCTAGTCCAACCCCCTGCTTAGGCAGGCAACCCTATACCATTTCAGACAAATGGTTTGCCATTGCTTCCTTCCTAGGGCCGAGAGAGAGTGACTGGCCCAAAGCTGGTTTTGGAGTGACTGACCCGGATGACTTTTCTGCCTCTAAAAGCAAGATTAGAACTCACAGCCTCCCACTTTCTAGTCTGCTGCCTTAACCACGACTAGACCAAAGCCGCTCTAAATTTTGCGTATTTTTTTAATCCAGCCTTTGTTATTTTTATAAATAACTCAAGGCGGCAAATATATCCAATGCTCCTTCCTTCTCTTATTTTCGCCATGCAGCAACAACCCTAGGGTTAGGGTAAGACTTAGGCTGACTAGGAGAGGAATTGGCCCAAAGCTGGTTTCTCATACCTAAGGTGGTACTAAAACTCAGCCCCCACCCCCAATTTCTAGCCTGGCACCTTCCACCCCAATTGACTAGCTGTCTATTTTTCACCCCAGTGAAATGATATTCACGAATGGGCATACTAGGAAGATTAGAAACTAAGATGCAGCAAGAAATTAGCCCAGTTCAAAAATAAGAGGTCTCATATGTAGAGCAGGCACGTCCAACTTTGGCAACTTTAAGACCTGTGAACTTCATCTCCCAGAATTCTTCATGACTGGCTGAGGAATTTTGGAAGTTGAAGTCCACAGGTCTTAAAAGTTGCCAAGATTGGCCAGCCCTGAAGTTGAATAAAGGTGCCCCATTTCTTAAAAAAAAACTAGGCAGTCACACAACTTTTATTTTACACAGCTCTAAATTTAAAATGTTGCCGCTCTCCCTTTTTTTTTCTCCCCCCCCCTTTGTAACTGTGGAACGTCCATTTCATGTAAGGCTACATTGTACGGACGAAGCAAAGTTGACTGTCCTTCAAATTCATACGACTATGTCTGCAAATATCAGGGCTTTTAAAAAATTTTCGCCAGTAATATGAAAGCTTTACATCATCGTAACTTTTTCAACAAAACTATCTGTGGATCATTCCTTGTTTTTAAGTAAAAGATTGGGGGAAAGGAGCTTTAAAAAAAAAAAAAAAGGCTAGGAGAGTAGATAAGATAACCTTTATTGTCATTTTTATTCTGTGGGCACAACGGCACACATCAAAAATGAAATTTAGTTGCCCGCTCTCAAAGTGAAACATACATGACACACACCTAAACATACTATGAACAACATATGTATAGACCCACATCCCTACATATACGTAGCAAATAAATATTAAATATTGTCCATCTTGAATATATAACGGAAGGAGGAAGCTTGAGAGTTCGCAACGTTAATGCTGTATGGAATGAAAGTATGGCTGAATCTGGATGTTCTGCTTCGGATACCACAAAGCCTCCTCCCAGAAGGTAACAAACAAAACAGGTCGTGAAGAGGATGTGTAGTGTCCCCGATAATCTTACGGACCCTGCTCAAGAAGCGCTTCTGTGCTATGTCCTGGATGGGAGGGAGGGAACTGCCAATGATCTTTTCGGCCATTCTCACCACTCTCTGCACCGCCTTCCTGTCTGAAGCAGTGATGCCTCCAAACCAGACTGTGATGCTGTATGACGGGATGCTCTCGATTATAGAAACCCGGTCCACTGGATTTTTTTTTTTAATTAAAAGAGTTCACACAGGTACTCTAGTTACAGCAGAGATCAGCATACGCACAGTAAGCGATCCCATTCGTAAGCCGAGGCATCAAAGGAGCAGAACAGTATTTTACAAGCACAGAATTTCCACCCACCTACGTAAGGGGAGCGAGGTACGGCATCTTTGTTTCCCACGCTAAAAAGTAACACATCCCTCCCGCTTCTCCATGTCCGTCTTCCGGTTCAAGTTCTTTCTTCTATCTTTCCGCTTCTCCTTTTGCTTCTATCTTCTTTCTGTTTTTTATCTATCTTCTTCCGCTTCCGCTTCTATCTGCGATTTTCCACTTCCGTGTGCGTTCTTTTGCTTTCATCGTTCCGTTCTAACTTTCGCTTCAATTTTCAGTTCTGCCAGACGTGGGCAGTCCCTTCTAAGGGAGGAAAGCCCAATTTTAACCCATCTCAACATAAACTCAAAGTAAGTTTAATAAAACGTATAGTATCCCCGCTCGTAAGAGACGGCAGAACCGGCAGCCCAGGGTTTGGTCTTTAGGTCCGCGTCAGGGCAAGGCCAGGGCAAGGGGCCCGCCAATTCAGCCGACAGGAAATTATAAGGACAGCCCGGTACCAAACTTTTGGACCCGAAGAGATTCTAACAGGGCGTCAGAAGGTTATTTTTCGCGGAAGGTTTCGGTGCCAGCTCTTCTCCAAGCAACCCAAGACGTCCTCCTTCGCTAGCGATCCAGGAGGGGAGGCCACCTTTTATAATAAGCAGTGCTAGAGCGAGAGTCCGAGTCCCGCCGCGAAAG